>JBAMNC010001707.1:1800000-2026910 GCA_037902135.1 Cetoscarus ocellatus | reverse complement strand
ATTGAGGTTTTAATTGGCCGAGTCAAAGTCCGGACTTAAATCCAACTGAGATGCTGTGGTGTGACCTAAATGGACACTTCATGCTCAAAATCCTCCAATGTGACTGAGTTAAAACAATTCTGCGCAGAAAAGTGGGCCAACAATCCTCCACAGCGATGTAAAAGACCTCATCACCAGTTATCGCAAACGCTTGATTTGCAGTTATTGCTGCCAAGGGTGGCACAACCAGTTATTAGGTTCATGGGGCTATTGCTTTTTCACATAGGGTCATGTAGGTTTGGAGAGCTTTTTTCCCTTAATAATTAAAATCATCATTTAAAAACTGCATTTTGTATTTACTCAGGTTATCTTTGTCTAATGTTAAATTTGTGTGATGATCTGAAACATTTAAGCGTGACAAATATGCAAAAATTAAGAAATCAGACGGGGGGAAATACTTTTTCATGGCACTGTGTGTATATATAAATTATATATATATATTATATATTATAATATATATATATATATATATATATATATATATAATATATATATAAAATATATATATGTACATATATACATATATTTCTACATATATACATATATATATGTATACACATAATTTAAAGCTCCACATACTGTCATAATACATCACTTTCTCTCTACAAACAAGACCTCTGACATTTTAAAACAGTGTAATTGTCATAAGTCCAAGGAGCATATTTGGCTTGTCTATGTAAACTGTAATTATCACATTAGGATCTCCTCTTACTAAATCCTTTTCAGTGAATTCAAGACTGATCCCTCGGAGCACAGCACTGGACATAAAACAGACCACAGAAGCTTCTTATCCATAAGCAGGTATTTTCTGAAATCTATTTATTTATTTCTACTTCCTCTGAGATTAAACCATCATATTGCACCTGGTATTTACAGTCAGAGTGGAGTTTTTACATTTATTTATGATGCTCTTACTTGTGTTTCTTGTGATAATCTTTTTTATGTTCTCAAAAACTATAATGCACTTTTTTTTAGCTGTCGGCCTGTTTTGTATTTATTTCTTTTGGAAATATATGAGCATTTCTAAGTGTCCTACGAGTTAGGGGGTGTGCAATAAGACTAGAGGGGGGTACTGGTAAGATTTTACTAATACCAATGCCGTTGCTGACTGCTTATCGATCCAATTCTTTACTACACTCTTATTGATTCATATGGATTTTCTGTGTAGAGATGACTCAGCCTGTACGAGTTTTCCTTGTCAACATCGAACCACTAGGGATGCCCTGGTCAGGCTTTTCTTGGCCGATACGATCACCTGTTTGTTGGAGATCAGGCAATATAGATACTGATACCAGTCATGTTACATTTTTGTTCTCACAACTTGTTGAGTATGATTTGCTCTACAAAGCTGTACAAATAGATCCTGAGGGGCAATGGCAATAAAAATCATAAAGTAGTAACTCTATTCATTACTTGTTTTCATTTATGCTAATTAACATAATTACTGACAGGACTTAAAACAAACTATTTATTTTAACCAACAGGCAACACAGTACAAATAGAACAGTGGTCTTCAGATGGTGTGTCGTGGCACACTGCTGTGCCTTCAGACAGGTCTGGAGTGCCTTTGGATTCTTGTAATAACTACGCAACAACTAATAATTAAAGATGCATTCATTTTCATACAAGGTTCATAGTTCTGTAACTTTAATAATCTTAAAAACATTTCCAAGATGACACTGTTTTTATACATTTCATAAAATAGATAGGAGGGAAGACTTATGACTTTATTAGGTGCTGGTATTTATAATTTTCAAGAACTATGAATTTTTAAGGCTTATAAATGTGTTGCAGAAGTTATGAAACTCAAGACAGTTTCATATTAGCTCGTATAATTTTTGGAAATCATATTTCATCAGTCATGCAACATACAGATTTAAAGTGTAAAAATATTGCCCAAAAATAATGTTTCCAACAAAAGGAAACATTTATAACCAACATAAGTTTTATATGTAATGGTTCTCACCCTATCCAATAATTCTGAGACTGAAATTCAGCATGATAAATGATTTTTATTCTTTCTTCATAAACCTGTTCAGAAAATAACATCTGTCTGGGCTATAACATTAAATGTTAGTCTGTCTGAAGATAGTGCCGAGTTATAATTGTACCAATAACAGGGTGTTTGGTCAACCATATGTAGCTTCTGCTCTATAACCCACCCATTGGAGTTTCTTTTTTGGAAATAGCTGTATATTAATATGTATATATATACTTTTTATTAAAATTATTGTTATTGTTAAGCCATTAAAATAACAGCAGCGTTGCGTAAGCTCAACATCAAGAGGTGTGGCCTAATTTAACACAAATGTTGCTAACAGCTGAACATACAGAGGGATGAATAAGTTAAAAATAATAAGATGTAAAAATGTAAAAAAAAATGGCCAAAAATAATGTTTCCACAAAAAAAGAAACATTTATGAGCAAAAATAATTTTTTTAGATATAATGGTTCTCACCCTGTCCCAATAATTCTGAGACTGAAATTCAGCATGATCAATGATTTTTATTCTTTCTTCATAAACCTGTTCAGAAAATAACATCTGTCTGGCTATAACATTAAATGTTAGTCCGGTCTGAGGATATTGCAGGTTATAACTGTGTCAATCACAGGTGTTTGGTCGACCATTTGTATTTCCTGCTCTATAACCCACCCACTGGAGTTGTTTTTTGGAAATCTTTGTATATATCGCAAAGAAATAATATATTTGTAAAATACGTATCTTTTTTTTCAATTATTGTTCAGCCCTAGAAATAACAGCAGTGCTGCTGTAAGCTCAACATCAAGAAGTATGGCTTAATTTTACACAAAATGTAGCTAACAGCTGAACATACAAAGGGATGAAGAAGTTAAAGTCAAACATTGCTAACAGCTCTATTTGCAAAAGTGTAGCTCTATATTAACTAACAGCTCAGCAGAAGCCTGGATACATTTTTCACAAAGTAAGCTAACAGCTAAACATGTAAAGTGTGGATTTTTTTTTTACACAAATGCTACTAACAGGTCAGTGGAACCGTGGATGAATTTCTACAAATAGATGTTGCTAACAGCTGAATGTGCAGAGGGGTAAAAAAGTTAAAGTCAAAAATTGCTAATAGCTAAATGTGCAAAAGTTGTGGCTCAATTTGCCACAAATGTTGTTAAAGCGTTTTCAGTGTTTTCATGTGGACAGACAACATATCTTGAAATGATGGTGGGTTTACAGAAAAAAAATCTTCATGTGGACAGGGAAATAATAATAATAATAATGCATCAAATTTTTATAGCGCTTTTCAGAAAGACTCAAAGACACTTTACAAAGATAAGACAGAACAAAAATTATGGGTGGTTAGGGGGTCATATGCATTGGTGAACAGGTTAGTTTTGAGTGATTGTTTGAATGATAACAGAGAGTCCGAGTTTCTGATATGGAGGGGGATTGAGTTCCAGAGGGGTGGGAGCGGCGAGGTGTTAGACTACCAAGTTAAGTCTGGAAGATGTGTTACACCGACACATTGAATGGAAGCAGGGAGCGTGGTGGTCATCATGCGTCAGTTTTCACATAGTAGACAGCAAGTATATCTCCAGCCTTAAGATGACAGGACAGATAGGTGGACATTTAAATGCGAAGAAATCTTAATCATCAGAATCAGAATCAGAATCGTTTTTTATTGCCAAGTATGCAACACATACAAGGATTAGACTCCGGCAGTTGTTTTCTATAGTACAGGAGGGTAAAAAAAATTAAAAAATAAAATTAAAATAAAAAATAAAGGTAAATGTTAAAATAGAGAATAAAATTAAATTCATACAATTAAAAAGAAATATAAATAAAAAACTCTTAACAAATGCAGTGTATACAGAAATGTACATCAGGAACAAGGATCTGGGAATATTTACAACTGATGGGAGGAAAGTGCAGCTGTGCAATGAATAGTGCAGCTATGAACTGTTCAAAATAGGTGACTGTAGTTGGAAAGAAGCTGCTCCTGTGCCGGCTCGTCCTGGTCCGCAGGGCTCTGAGGACGTGTGCTGGGAACGTTCAAAAAGTCCCATGAGCAGAGTGAGAGGAGTCCTTCACAATGTTTCCTGCTCTCCTACGAGTCCTTGGAGAAGTACAGGTCCTGGATAGAGGGCAGGGGGGGCACCGATGATGTGCTCAGCAGTCCTCACAGTGTGCTGCCAGTCTGGATCTGTCCTGCTTGGTGGCAGCTCAAAACCACACAGTGATGGAGGAGCACAGGACAGACTCGATGACTGCAGTGTAGAGCTGCAGCAGCAACTCAGGGCAGAGTCCATGTTTCCTCAGGAGCCGCAGGAAGTACATCTGCTGCTGGGCCTTCTTGAGGATGGAGCTGATGTTCTGCTCCACTTCAGATCCTGGGAGATGATCGTGCCCAGGAATCTTAGGCCACGTTTACACGACATTTTCACCAGAAACCACAAAGGTTTTTCCTTTGCATGATCAAAAACGATCCGCATCCACATAGAGATACTAGAACGACTGAAAAACGCTGTAGCGTGCATGCCAGTCCAGTAGATGGCAATGTAGGTTTGTCGAGAAACAGCGGGTGTTACAACATACGTACGAATAAGACAACTTTTTCACAAACAACAATGACAAGTGGACGCACGAAGACGCAGGAGTTTCTTGACCTGATTGTTTATTTTAGTTGAAAAGTCTGGCAGCACTGAACACTTCTTTTTCTTCACATCTGGCGATTGAATTCACGCTTTAAAAAAGATGGTGGTGTGCGTTTGTGAGGACTATCCTGCCAAAAAATGTGTAAGTATCATACTTCCTTGTTTGCCATAAACACTGCTTTCTACAAAAATCCAAAATATCAGGTTTCTTTAAGGAAGGAACCAAGACAATTAACTTCCATTTGTTCTTCCTCATAGTGCGAGTTATTTGGTGAAGTCAGACCTCCTCCCACATCACGTTTCCACTTTCCTGCACGTGTTGGACTTCAGAAAGGGGCCTGACTGGTTGTATTCAAGATTCAAGATTCAAGATGTTAATTGTCATGTACACACTAAAAACAGCGGTCATTAATGAGCGATGTTGCGACTTCCCACCACCACTTAACCCAAACATATAACTAGAATATAAAAACCTTAAAAAAAACAGAATATAAATACCTGACATATAAATATGAAAATATGAAATATAAAATGCACACATACAATAAAAATGGATGGTTCAAATGTGCAAATGTCAGCAATTGTGCAAAAATTGTAACGATGGAGGTGGATGGGTTAGGTTATGGTCCAGAAGTTAAGTTAAAGTCCTTGGTTTTGAAGCCTGATAGCCTGGGAGTAAAAGCTGTTAATGAGTCTCATAGTCCTTGCTTACACACACCTGTAGCGTCTGCCAGATGGTAGAAGTATGAAAAGTTTGTGTTATAGGTGGGTGCGATCCCTGATGATGTTTGTTTGCCCTCTTGGTGACCCCGTATTGGTAAGAGATGGGAAAAAACAGTAGCAAGACAAATTAATTATGCGTCTCAAGATTATTAAAAAATATAACCGCCCGCAAAGACCAACTGCAGACACGCGGACTAAGCTAACTTTGAGTTTGCTTGCTAGCAAGGAAACCTGCTAACTTACACTGCACATATTTTCTCCTGTGATGGGCTTGTTGTAGGATATTTTATTTTATAGCTATTTTTATTTTTTCAAGGTAGCAGTAAAGCTAAAAATTTGATTATAGCTGAGATGTAAACAATAGGGTTTATATACATGCAGTATTAATTATAGTAGGCTAGTGTAAAGCCAGCAAATTAACAAACTGGCATTAAAAGCCAACCAAGTTTATTGGCATCTTAAGAATTTTTTGAAACAATCTGTTATTGGTATGAAAAATTTTCATACAAGTGCATCCCCCCACTTTTTTATACATTTGACTGCTGGCATGTCTATGCAAATTACACACAATAATTCATTCTGAAAACAGCAGTGATTCACATGTAATGCATCTGTAAACTGATATCATAACAGCATAAATTATTGAAACACTGATAGCATTTTCCCTGATAACATGTGCCTTACTTTTTATTCTAGACAGCTTCAACCATGAGTCGTCGCAAGGTGAATGCCAATCCCAAGGGTGATTCATCCCCCAGAACAGCAGAAAAGGTCTGGTCATATTCTTTTTTTTTCTAGTAGAATTATAACATAATCATTGACATGTAGGTCATTGACTATCAAATATTAACAACAACATTGTTTTTAATAATGTGTGGTACAGGGTTCTCACTATGGTCCATGTCTATGGCTGATGTAGTGGCCTGTACAATATATCGTTCAGGCATGAACATTGCAATGTGCACATACGCAATAGTCATGTCGTATGACATTGATATAAGATAAACTGACTTCATGCTACAACTTCTTTGTATGCAAAAGCAAAACTTTCAGAGCAGGCAGGTGATACACAGACTCTACATGCACAGCATTTACAGTGAGTGTACAGTCACACAATGACCAAGTGCAGCCCCATAATTTCTTTAGAGACATTATCCTCTAAAATATGAACGTGACAAAAAATATTTTTGTAAGTATTTACAGGTGAGAAGCTATCTTATACAACATCAGGAGGAGGATAAACTAACAAATGAGTTTCATACAACTATTTCAAAATAAAAGCCAAGACAAAGAAAATCTTTCAAACATTTGTAAATTATTTCAGAAGACCAAAACTGTAGATAATAAGATAAGATAAAAGTGAGCAAGATAATTAGAAATCAATATTTCAGCTGATGAGTGGAGGGACAGCATGAGAAAAAAACTTAAAGACACCACAATCTAAATATCGGAGGGAGTTTGCGTGGAAAGTAAGCATGAGGTATTCCATTTCTCCTCGCCAATATGGCAAATATTTGTCATATATGCCAGTTGTTAAAGAGGATGTGGGGAACAGGAAACAAGCTACACTCGTATTTTTTTTAACTGTCCGGCATTATTAACACTCTGGAGTGATGTTGAGAAAGCTTGTATCATTGATTTTGAGCTAAACGAACATCTTAAGGTAGAAACATTACAGATACTGTACATACAAACAATATAACTAAAAAAAATTTAACACAGTTGATATACATCTTTTTAACATTTTTCAAGTGACAGCTATGAAGCAGGTGACAAAGACATACTCAATCTTTGGTTAACAACATTAGAGCAGACTTTAGAAGTGGAAAAATTAACATATGAAATAAGAGGTAATATACAAACAACTAAGTAAGGTTTTACTCAAAAGAAAGACCTGGCAGACTGTACAATTTCATAAATTCAGTAGATCAGTAGAAATAGAGGAACCCCCCCGGTCATACCAGCTTTCCTTCTTTTCGTAACTATTAGCATTTCTTTTTTTCGTGTTGTTTTGTTGTGGGTTTCTTTTGTCTGTTATATGTTTATGAATTCATTCCAATGTATTACTATGAATTTAGTGATAGGTATATGTGTATCTATGTATGTGTATGTTTGTATGTGTACATGTATACATACTTGTATACATATATATGTATATAAATATGTGGTGATATGAATGGATATGTAAAGTATATAGAATTCTTTATTTGTAATTTTTCTGTTACTTTTTCTTTTGAAAAATGAAAGAAAAAAGCAGACATAATTATATTGAATCACTACTGTCTGATCATTGAAATAAACTTATAAAAAAAGTGCAGCCCACAATTACTTCACAAACAGTAACACTATATTTGTCTCTTTGCACACTCTTTATTAATACATTAGGTTGTATACACTATTTCCTACATAACTGTACTATTGGAAAGATCAGAACACAAGGCTAGCTGCTGTTCAGTGCCTCACTCAAGGACAATTTTGTGATACACTCTAGATGTTGTATTATGATACCAAAATTATTACTTATATATGATACGTAACTTAATATCTTGATAGCAATACTGAAACAATACCATGGTAGAAATCTGCCATATGCCATATTTCCCTTAGTGCATCTGCTTTATCAACAAGCTCTGTTTGGTTGGGAGAGGCCATGTTTATCACTCTCTCTAACCTCCCACCTCTCAGGAGTGATTGATCATTATAGTTGTAAGAAGTTCACATATCTTCACACTAACCTTTTTTCACAACATATGGTTTTCATGTGCCATTTACAGCTAGAAACACCATGAGCATCATCGCTCACTACAAGATGGCTACAAATGCCTTCAACGGAGGGGGTTCCATGAAGGCAGCTTCCTACTGCATCGGTGCTGATAGAAGTACTGTTTCCAGGACCGTGCCAATCACTGAACTGAGCATAGCTGCACCTGACATCTTCAAAAAGGAAAAATTGTCAACCTTCATCAACAGATGCCATGCTGCCATTACCCCAGAGGTCAAGGAAAAGATCAAGTATTATTATTACCTCCGCCAAGGAGGTTATGTTTTTGGCCGGCGTTGATCTGTCTGTCTGTCTGCCTGTTTGTTTGTGTTCAAAATAACTTGAAAAGTTCTGAACGGATTTGGATGAAATTTTCAGGAATTGTCGGAAATGGGATATGGAAGAACTGATTAAATTTTGGGGATGATCTGGATCATTGTCTGGATCCAGGAATTTTGGAACAGGATTCTTTAACATTGCCAGATCAGGACCATTTTCTGCAAAGCTGCTTGGCGGAGGTCTGGGCTCTCTGAGTGCTGTTCTAGTTTTATTATGAGAGAGACATTTTTTTAATCCGAATAGTTGCAGTGGCTTAAAGTTTTAAAATGTTACATTGTAGTTTCCATGGGGTCTCATGTTTGCACTTCAGAATTAACCCAAGTGTTAAAGTGTTTATTATGAAAATAAACTTGAGAAAATGGATTTTGTCTTTTTCTTGGCTTTGAGTGTATCATTCATGTTTTTACCATCATGTTATTTTCCTAAAGCAGACCAGTCTTAATGTAATTCTGTATATTTTGGTATCTAACATACTGACTTATGATGCAACACAGATTCTTTTAAATGCATGCACATGTGTTAGACTTTACTTAACACCAACAGTGAACCATTATGATGAAGTGTGCATTATCATAGATGCATTTATGTAAACTTAACTTAACTTAAAGCATACAATGATAACTTATGGCCCTTCACGGAGTATTATAGCATTTTATGAGTCCTTATAACAGCTGATTGTTGAGGTGTGTGTATAGAGGGGTAATACATAGTCATAATGTTATCATAAGCTCCATCAGTCAACCTGTACTTTATAACCACTCAAGAGGACTCATAAAACCCTTGGATTTATGAGTCATCATAAGCCAGATTTATAGTTAGTCATAACTGCTGATATAGTGCATCATAAATATTATGAGTGTGGTCACAATGCTTTATGATTGATTATGATGAGCATTATAATTCGCTATGAATGCGCTCATAATGCATTATAGATGTGGTCTTCATAGAAAGTGTTACCAAATAGTGCAGTATATTTTTTCCCCAATATCTAACAGCCTAAATGAAACAATCACAGCTAAGAAGCCAAGTATTTATAGAAAACTGACCAGTTCAATGTGCACATGAACAGATATGTGAAACAACAGACAGACATGTAGATTGAGAGAGCTTCTATTGTTCTACTTTGAGATACAGGAGAATTTAACCGAGCAAAATTTCTGAAAACACCAGATTGGGTCTGAGCAGGCTTGAATTTTGAAATCATACCTCTTCATTGTCCCCCTATTTCAGCCCCTTAACAGTTGTTTTTATTTCTCTTTCCCTGCAGGATGCGTCCAAGTAGATCACTTTTGAGACTCAAAACACTGCTCGTATTTGGTCTTCTGTTCCTGCTGGGTCTGCACATCATTCCGATGGTCCCACAAAAAGCACAACAACGTCCTTAAATCTTCAGATCCATTTGTACCCGTTCCCATTTTTCACAAATACAATGTCAGCTGTTCAGCCATCTATGACTTGGACCCAGCAGAGGTGGCAAAAGTTCTGGAGATCAGAAAGACACAACTTGTTGAGGACACGGATGAAAGTCTGTCTGCCTGCCACATCAACTGTCCAATGTTCCTCAAGACAAGAGGTTATGATGATGTGTGTGCGTCAGAGGAGGAGATGGACTTTCCTATCGCCTATTCTCTGTTGTGCATAAATATGCATGGACGGTGGAGAGAGTGATCAGGAGCGTCTACTCCCCCGCTAACATCTACTGCATCCACCATGATGGCAAGTCCCCACCAGAGTTCATCGCAGCCATAAAGAGCTTTAGCTCAGTGTCTGCCCAATGTCTTCATTGCCTCTAAGATAGAGGTTGTCCCATTACGCTACATTTAGTCCGACTGCAAGCAGAAATCAACTGTTTTTCAGACCTTCTGAAGTCAGAGGTTCAGTGGAAATATGTCATTAACCTCTGCGGTCAGGATTTCCCGCTCAAGACCAACATTGAGCTGGTGAGAGACCTCCAGAAGTTTAATGGGGCGCACATGCTGGAAACAACTCGAGCGTCACAATACAAGAAGATGAGGTTTACCTATCACCATGATCTGTCAAGAAATAGGGCAGAAAGAACTGACATATTAAAGTCACCACCTCCTCATGGTATTGAGATGTTTGCAGGCAGTGCTTACTTCATCTTGTCACGGTGAATTGATTGTTTTCATGAACACCTCGGCTGTAGTGAAAGATTTTCTTGACTGGTGTGTGGACACCTTGACCCCTGATGAACATTTCTGGGCAACTATTGTGCGGATACCAGGTGTACCTGGAGAGATACCCAGATCCCACCCAGATATCACCGATGAGCATGAGTATGACCAGCTGGTAAAGTGGGTTTGGTATGAGCCAAGACGGTATCCACGGTGCACAACTGTACACATCCGTGCTATCTGCATCTTAGGTGCTTCAGAAATACGCTGGTTATTTGGCTGTGGCTTCTGGTTTGCAAACAAGTTTGACCCAAAAGTGGACCCCTGTGGCAATACAGTGTCTTGAGGAGAAGCTTGAGGAAAAGAGAAGACTGTTTGGTTGTTAAAAGAAACAAATAAAACACTCAATGCAAAAAGCAAATGCAAAGAGCACTACCTGTTTACCACCTTAAAGACAAACTTCCTAGTTCACATCTTGTCACCACAAAATTGTCTAAGATACTGAAGTGTTGGGATGATAAAGGTTGGGGCTTTAATCCTCTGGTTATGCAAAAGTTCATTTTTACCTGATATTAAAAATAGATGAACTTATGTTAGAAATGGTATCGTAAACAAATGTTGGCTAGAATCAATGATAAATGTGATGAACTCAAGAGGTCATGGGATGGCTTCTCTCCCAAAAATTTGTTAGGAAGACCAGTAAAAACTGGTAAATCAGCTGCATCTGCTAAATGTTTGTCTATTAAATTTCAGTCTACTCCTGATGCTTTAAAAATGCAAATTTATCTCAGCCATTTTTGACATTATTTTACTTGCCTTGCTTCTACTATCTGTTTGTTAAAACCATGTTGAATAGTTAAATAAAAGCTCTCATTATGAGAAAAATGTCCTCTTATTTGCATCTATTTGTGGTAGTGATTTCATTTTTCACATCTACACTGAACATACCCTGTGAACCCCTCTTCCAACGCCTCCCAGGTCACTCACTTTAAAGGGATAGTTAAGGAGTTTTAAAGTGGGGTTTTATGGCAAGGAATCTCGGGCCAAAGATTGCTGCTGCTGATGCTGCCAACTGTGCAATTTAAAGAATTTTTGGTGAAAATAAGGCACAGACACTAGCAGGTTATGGCACATTATTTATCTTCTTTAAGCCTGGATCTGATAAATGAAAGGTTTACATTAACTGCATGGTGTCTTGTCTTTTAGTTCATCTGTCTGACTGTTAGCTAGACAACTCAAAGTAAAATCTCCAGGAGTGTTTGACATGGCACAAGGAAGAAGTGATTAGATTTTGGTGGTGTCTGGGCACGGATGAGGATCTAGGAATTTTTTTAAAGGATTTGTAAACACAGCCAGCCAGACAGTTTTCCACATTTTTTGAAAATAACTCGTGAAAGAATGTCAGAAATGCCTTGGTGGAGGTTTGTGCTCTCTGAGTACCTCTAGTCGTCTTTTGGATCATTTGTTAGAATGGAAAAGAAGTCTCATCAGCTGATTTAAAGTAACAAGAACTTTTGTAAAAATTCAGCACAGAAAAAGAATAACGTTTAGTTGGAAATAAAACTCAATTTGAGCATAGATACAAAATGCAGTTTTTAAATGATGATTTTATTTATCAAGAGAAAAAAGCTCTCCAAACTTACATGACCCTGTGTGACAAAGTAATAGCCCCCTGAACCTAATAACTGGTTGTGCCACCCTTGGCAGCAATGACTGCAATCAAGCGTTTGCAACAACTGGTGTTGATGTTTCACATCACTGTGGAGGAATTTTTGGCCCACTCTTCTGCACAGAATTGTTTTAACTCAGCCACACTGGAGGGTTTTCGAGCATGGACTGCCCGTTTAAGGTCACACCACAGCATCTCAATTGGATTTAGGTCTGGACTTTGACTCGGCCAATTCAAAACCTTAATTTTATGTTTTTTAAGCCATTCAGAGATGACTTGCTTGTGTGTTTTGGTGTCATTGTCCTGTTACACAACCCAAGTGCACTTGAGCTTGAGGTCACAAACTGATGGCCGAACGTTCTCCTTCAGGATTTTCTGGTAGACAGAAGAATTCATGGTTCCATCAATCACAGGAAACTCGTCCAGGTCCTGAAGCTGCAAAGCTGCCCCAGACAATCACACTTACCACCACCATGTTTGACTGTTGCTATGATGTTCTTTTATCAAATGCTGTGTTGTTTTTACGCCAGATGTAACGGGATGACCTTCAAAAAGTTCAGCTTTTGTCTCGTCAGTCCACAGAATATTTTTCCAAAATCCTGGGGATCATCAAGATGTTTTTTTGCAAATGTGAGACGAGCCTTTGTGTTTCTTTTTGGTAAGTTGTGGTTTTCACCTTGGAACTCTAACACGGATGCCATTTTTGCTCAGTCTCTTTCTTATTGTTGAGTCTTGAACACTGACCTTAACTGAGGTAGGTGAGGGCTGCAGTTCTTAATTGGGAGTGGGCAGAAATATCCCATTCAGCAATGCATTGCAATTATTCCCCAAGGAAAGATCTCCAAGGGGAATGATTTCTTCGTTGATAAAAAACTCAATGGTCTCTTCCTCCCAGTCGTCCAGCTCATCAGTGTCCACTCCTCCTCTGAGCTCCAGGCGGATGCTCTTCTGTTTCTTGGTAAGACTGCAGCGCTGCTTCCCTGTAGCGATGGTTACTCCTCCAACATGGCCCTGCGCTTGTCCACCAGCTCCTTTAAGGCCTTGGACTGGCAATATTGATTAGCAAATCCTCTGAATTGATCCACCTCCTGGCCAGGGGGGGTTGCTGTGCACCTTTTCAGTGTTTATCCAGCTGGCCGCTGGTGACTTAAGAGACATGCTTGCAGAGTGACAGAACCGAGAGCTGAACATGAGAGTGATTTAATGACAGTTTTATCAGTATTATCTGTGTAAATAATGTAAATATTAAACACAACAGCATTAGTATCATTCTGGAGTATTTTTTTTCGTTCTTTTGCCGTATTTCTGACGTATTTTCCGTGTGTTTTATCGTCTTTTTTGGGCATTTATTGAATTTTTGATCATAGTTTGCTTTTTATGGATTCCATAAATAGTAATTTTAGAAATATTGGAGGAAGAAATGTTGAGATCTCTGTCTTCAGCTTAACAGGAACTGCTTCAGGGACTATCATCAGTAATAAAATGCCTGGACATGGTCTACTATAACAGGCTGTAACATGGACACTAAATGCTGTAGGCAAACAACAATGTTTGAGTTTGTGTAAAATAGGTGAAGTTTATTTTTGGTCATCTCAGAAATTTTCTACATGTTCATTTTACAATTGTTTATGAAGAAAATCCTATTTAAATTCAAAGCCATTTTTATTCTTCTCTTGTAATTACACACTGTTTTAAGCATTTATAAAATAATAATGACCAATCACTTGCAAGAATTGTTAACTTTTACTTCTTGTGAAAAAAGGGTGGAAAATCTATTCAAAGGGACAATTCCTGACACATTTATTGACAAAAAAGACCAGGTGGACATTTATTATTATAGTGTTAACTGTCATGTTTTTGCTTTTGTACTTCATATGCACAAATAAGTTTTTACTGTGCAATTTTTTATTTTCAGAGTGTTTGCTCAAAAATATGAGGTGACATACCACATATGTTGACACTGGCATCAAACTAAAAAAAAGTCAAAATTGTCAACAGGTACTCCAATTATACTGAATAGAATCGCCGCCCAAAGAACGGAAATCGAAATTGAATCGTGAGGTTCTTATCAATGCCCAGCCCTAGTTCTTTAGATGCTGTTCTGGGTTCTTTTTTGACCTCCTGGATGAGTCGTCATTGTGCTCTTGGTGTAATTTTGGTAGGCCGACCACTCCTGGGAAGGTTTCGCCACTGTTCCCCAGTTTTCTCCGTTTGTGGATAATGGCTCTGACCGTGGTTCGCTGGAGTCCTAAAGCCTTAAACATGGCTTTGTAATAGGACTGATAGATTTCAATCACCTTGTTTTTCATTTGTTTTTGAATTTCTTTGGATCGTGGCATGATGTGTTTCTTTTCGAGATCTTGCAGCCTACTTTACTTTGTGAGACAGGATCTATTTAAGTGATTTCTTAATGCAACAGGTCTGGCAGTAATCAAGTCTGGGTGTGGTCAGTGAAATTAAACTCAGCTTTCAAAAAAAATGTGGTTAATCACAGTTAAACTCATGATTTAACAAGGGGGGCCAATTACTTTTTCACATAGGGTCATGTAGGTTTGGAGAGCTTTTTTCCCTTAATAAATGATTCATTATTTAAAAACTGCATTTTGTATTTACTCAGGTTATCTTTGTCAAATATCAAAGTTTGTGTGATTATCTGAGACATTTCAGTGTGACAAATATGCAAAAGATAAATCAGGAAGGGGGCAAATACTTTTTCATGGCACTGTATGTGTGTGAAGGCAGACAAGCAAATACTTTTGGCAATTTGTGTGTGTGGGGTGTGTGTGTTGTGGGTGTGTGTGTGTGTGTGTGGGGGGGGGCGGAATATTCATATTTAAAACATTTTTGGAAAAAAATGACATTTAAGATTTAATTTTTCTTTATTTAAAAAAACTTTTTAATAACTATTTCTTTAAAATCAACTCTAAAAGCAATGTTTTGCAATAAAAAAGATTATAATAGAAATGAATGACTCTTATTGTCTGCTTCTCTCTTCAACTCATCACACACTGCTTATTAGAGAAATAAGCTTCAGCTCCTCCTGGTCATAATGTCATAACTGAGCAGAATAAAAACTTTTCTGTGTCAATATGGATATCTAAATTAACTCCTAAAAAGGGAAATAGGCTTTACAAAACACTGGGGAGTATTGGTCATGTGTTAGATCAGTAATTGGGCTGTGGGTTATTCTTGTCAGGGTCCTTGGATCAGTTTGTAGTCGGAATGGACATGTGCTTTGTCTTGCCCATAATGCTCAGCATTGCAGGATTAAATTAACACGACAATCTGGAAATTGAACTGAAATTAATCAGCCTTTTGAGCGGGACTAATGAGCGCATCTTCATTCTCAGTGAAAAACAATTACAGTATGCATACATACATGTAGGATGTCCAACACGATGATAAACCTGGGCGCCCATGCACACGAAAAACTTCTGAAAATGTCTGACAAATTGTTCAAAATAACTGAAGATTCACAATGACAATCAGAGCAAAAATGTTCTCCATTAGTAAAGAGATCCTTTGGCAAACTTTGCACGATGACTTGAACATGACAAAAGTGTTGTTCCAAATCATCTGACTCCTGATTAAAGGGAAATAACTATTGCCTGAATTTACATTGACAGTGCTTTCCCCATTTTCTGGAGAGACTGACATAAACAAAAGACAAAGTCTAAGTGTTGTAAGATAGATAGAATTATTTATTGTCATTTAAAATACACACAACATGTGCAAACATGAACAAAATTTCGATGCAAAATGGCTCAGATAGCAACACTTAAGGCACAAGTACTTAGAATAAAGTAAATGTTTAAAAACAAAGAAGTATTATAAAAAAATAAAAAGGTATACAACAGTCAGTAGACATTTTAAAGTGATAAGAGTATCTATCTTTTCGATTAACTAAAACAGCAACCACAGAAAAGGGCTGGAGTGCTTAGAACAGGAATGAGATCAATCGGTTTATTGCGCTGAAATTTTCTGAAATTACTGCAAAATACCACTGGATTATTGAATTACATTTGCACAATTGCATTAAGTTATTGCACAGTTGCATTTAATTATTGCATAGTTATTTCACTAAATCATTGCACTGGATTTTTCATCATCCACAGACCTCACAGCAGACTGTAAACTATTTACTGTTGAGAAGTCTTATGGCCAAGGGTCTGAAGCTATTGCATAGTCTGGTTGTTCTGCTTCTCAGACTGCAGTACCTTCTGCCAGAGGCCAGCACCGAGAACTGTCTGTGGTGTTGATGAGTGTAGATAAATGTAACCAAAGAGTTGCACAATGACAGAGACCAGCCATGTATCTGTGCAAACAATAGTCAGCATACATTGCTGTAGATTGTGCCACTGACACTGACTGAGTAATTTACAGAATTTAGGGTGAAAACAAGCCACAAAAACAACACAGGGGGAATTACCCTTAAGCCTTACAAGGCACTTTGTTTTTAACCTGGCACAATGGAGGGACTGTTGAATATATTTTACTCGTCGATCTGGGAAAGAGCAGCAATAGGCAGAATCTTTCAAAACATACCCTGCAACTGATTGGACAACAGTTCCATCAATCACATTTATTACGGAACGATCATATATTTAGTAGGCGGATGCTACTGCGCTACAGAATGTGAGCTGATTCCTCATCAAACTATCTGTGAAGTGGAGGAAAAATGTCCCTACTATAGAGAAGTTTATAGTGTTGTTATTTGTTTTTCATTTAGTAGAGAAACATGGTCCAGACCTGATAATACTGCTACTGAAGCTGTTAGCATCTATGCTAATCTCTCTTTGTGCAGTCACTTGCTTTTATTTGTTGTAAGGTGACCTTGGGTGACTTGAAAGGCACCTCCAGATAAAATGTATTATTATTATTATTATTATTATTATTATTTACTTCCTGCTGTCATTTCTCTCGTAGCGCCCACCTCTTCCTGCTCCAAAGGACTCTGATTTAGCCGTGCCACTTCAGGCCGAGCACAATCGTTGTACACTGGAGCTTGGCATAATGGATTTGCCTGATTACAGATACTGAATCAGGAAGGTCCAGCTGCTGTGCAAGGTTACTTTGTTTTGGCACTACGTCGCAATACAGCATTGTAACATGTACTTCCACTAGAAGCATACAGATCAAAATGAGTTCTGACTTTCATTGGCTGCATAAGCATATATCACTACATCCCAAATAAAGATTAGCTAAATTTACAAATCTTTAAAGATTATCCTGGTGAGTTAGCACAGTAATTTTGAAAAAGAGTGTTATTCTAGCTCAGTTAGCCTCCTCAGTAACACTTTATGTAGATTTCTCTTTTAAAAAACATACAAGTATATATCACATAAGAAAAAAATAGCTGGATGCCACTTGTTTTGGACTTGTTTTTATCGACCTGGCTGCTTATTTCAGTAGAAAAATCTGGCAACACTGCTCCACAGTCATTTCACTCTTGATACATCTGAAATTTGCCGTGAAAAAGAGCGTATGCCAAGTTTGAGTGAGTATACACAATTTGTACATGAGGCCCCCTGTGAGTGCTACAGACGACAAAGCTTCACAAGTAGATCGGCTGCCACTGTGATGCCTATTACGCCATCTAGTGGACATAATAGTCGTAGTCGTCAAGTCTTGACTTCCTCTGCCCTGGCTGGCAGGGGAGAGGTTAGAACACATGACCCCAAGTAAGTAAGACTGAGTTCATGTGTCTTTCACTTCAGTCTTTCTCTCTGTCTCACTTCCTCCCACCAGAGACAAATGGGAGGGACGCAGGGAACAGGAAGGACCAGAAACAGGAAAAATCAGCTTTCAAGACATGAGACATCTTGTCCTCTGCAGTGATGTCTGTTTGTGATATGGGTGACGTCTGATCATCCACTACTTACAAACAGCTGATTGTTTAAGCATACAGTATAAATGCTGCATTACTTCAAGTAAATTAAACATAATGACTGTTTGTCTCTTTATTTCTTGATCTGATGATCAACACCTGCACAATAAACCATAACCTACAGACTGACAAAATATATTTGTAAAACATTTTTTCTGGCAAATTACTTTACTATTGTTTGTTGCTTGCTAGATCATTTTATAATCATATTTTGGTTATTGTGCTTCATACATAGGCTAAAAAACTATTGTCATGAAAAATAAAATATGTGTGACATGATGACAGGTACCAAACACAGTGCTTCTGATTACTTTTATGTTGGAAGACATAAAACATGTTTTTGACCGACTCTGTCTTAATTTATTATTCTAATAATAGAATAAAAAACAGATAGGTCACCATAATAAAAAAAAAAGACTAAAATGAAGTCGTTTTAATTGTTTTTTCCAAGTTTAAGAAAAAAAAGTAAATGAGTTTGATAGTGAATCAGAAAAAAAAGAAATATGAAACTCTGTTTTTGTTTTTCTTTCTTTCTTTTAACAGTTTTTATTGTTGGGTTTTTTTATGTCTTTAAAGGCCCAACTGGGGACAGGCATTGCAAATAAGCTCAGGCTATAAATGCTGTTGTGTGCTGCAACTTTCTCTTGCTTCATACTGTCCCTATGCAAATAAACATTAAATAAATAAATAAATAATGATAGGCTCTACTGGGAAAGCTGCAGTAATTGAACAAAACCGCAATGAACTTGGTGAATTGGCCAAATTTGATCGTTGCAGTTGTGAAATAATAGGACTGACACTGGTTAAATTTCCTGTCTGTATTCGTCAGTCCTGTGACTTAACAATCTAATTAATCATTTTAAATGTGTTTAAATCTGGATCATTTTCCTGATTTATTGTAATTGACTTCTGGGGCCCTCTAGCAACACCTCCATGGCACCACCAAAGATCCTCAGCCCTCAGTTTGTGAAGCACTGATGGAGACGATGGCACAGATACCACGGAGCAGGCCACGCAGAGGAGCGGTTTTTTAAATCAAATTTCAGATTCATTAATTCTTAATGTCTCCGTCAGCTTTTTATTTTATTCCAAGCCAATCACAGACAGTCTGTAGAGATTTATCGAAGTAATTATCAGTTTAAATGCCCATTCTTTTTGATTCATTGTTTGTTTTGCTGTACATTTAGTCTCCGTTGTTAAACTCCTCTGTAGTTGTGAAGTTTTACTGAGGTCCAATGAGTTGTATCATCCAAGCAGTGAGTGATATTCAGTCTGCCAGAGAACTCAGCTGAGTGAAGTCAGGTCTGTTGTATCCTCGCCCATTGATCCACAGATGATGGCCCATTGTCTTCCATCTTCTGTCCTCTGAGCAGTTTTAGAGACATGGGACGATCCTTCACATGGCAGGTTAAGAAATTACTTTGGCTTCAAGCAAGGACCGAGGACAGATAAAATAACTGACTTGGCACCTGATAGTAGGCAAGTGCTTCTGCTGATGATTTCAGTGTACAATGGGTCAATCTGTTGGAGGAGTGGTGGAAGTATCTTCATCGTGGAGAAATGGTCTGTGTTGGTCTTTGTTTCTTAGTTATGAAGAAAAGTCCAGTCCTGGTAAAACGGCCACTTAAGCAGGCAGAGAGTAGCCATTGTTTGCAGGCTTGCAGTCGCTTCCTCCTGTCGTCACGCTTATAGCTCTTGCTACCGTGTCAGCACTAAATGGTGATATATTCTTATATTAACTATGTTTTTATTTATTGGTAGTATATCCTTCATTATCACGGCTCTATTTCTAGCTTTTATTCATTCTGGTTTTACTCACGGGTTGCATTCACCTTGCTTTGGTAAAGATGACCCTTTAATTACAGAGCACTGTCATCATTTCATCATGCCCACATAAAGATTATCAGATTTCTTTTATCCAGACTTTGCCCCCTTTCCTGACCAAGGATGGCAAACGCCAGGCTATCTTATGTCTTATAAGATTATCCTATAAGATCATCCTGTGGTCTGAGGTGTGTTAAGAGTGAATTTGTCCCGACAGTCAGCTCCAAAATGGGTTGGGCCGACAATCTTAAATATTAAACTTGTTCAATATTTATGACCAAAAATCTTCGTGCGTGGGGAAAGCCGACGACTCCGGAGTCCTGACTCCATGAATTGTGACGTGAATGTAGCCAATCAAGACGAGAGCTGACGGAGGAACAAGGAAGCAGGCGTAAATAAAAACAAGCGTGGTCGACCTGAGACATGTTCAGTGGACCTCAGAAATGGAGGACCAGCCCACGTGTTCACGCTGTCTCCAGGATTTTTTCCACAGTCTTTTCTTTTTTGCAGTTCAGGATTTTTCCTTCAAAAATACTCCCAAGACCACCATCATTCCCTCTTCTTATATGTCCTCTTCCATGTTGCGTGTTGTGTTTTCCGGTTGTTGCTATGTTCCTTCTTCTTCATTTTTGTAAGATCATGTTTGATCAGGTGAGATTTCTGTCGTGGAGGACTAGATTCTAGATCAGTGGTGGGACAGAATGGTTATGTGTGTGGTGTGCTGTGCTGAGATTATCAGAGCACACCACACACAGTATGATCAAAACTGTTCAATGCCTGATTTTTTTATCTTCATATGTGGGGTCCCTTACAGATAAAACATTTCTTCAGATTTAGAAAATCCTTATGTGTGGACCCCGCTTTAGTTGGGCCAAAAGTGGCCAAATCAATCATTTAAAATAAACTCTACCTACCTGTACAGTCCAAGTTTCCTTACCTGATTGTTGGACTTCGGACTTTGCAAACTGATGGGTGATGTTGCTGAGACCATGTTCATGTTCCTTCCAGTCTGTGGTCAAAATAGAGCAAGATAATTGTTACCCTCATAAACTTAAATGTTTTTTTGTGATGTCAATCTGGATCAGATCCAGATGAAATTTACCTTGATGATAGAGTTATATCATATATATTATCCTGTAAATTTTGAAGCAAATCCATGAAATGATGTCAGACATATGATTTTTTTAAATACAGCCCAATGTTAAGTTATGGGATTTTTCAAAAATGTTGGAATTTTTTGCATCCAGACAATTGTACGGACCAGCACCAAAATGCAATAGCTTCTTACTTGGACCAAACCACACCTCTGGTAAAATTTTCATGTAAATCCATCCAGTAGTTTTTGCGTAATATTGCTAACAGACAAACAAACAAACACACAAACAAAAAAACGGACCCTGGCGAAAACATAACCTCCTTGGCAGAGGTAAAGAATGCTCCTCTTCCTCACTGTATGAGGGTTTATTTTGACATCAGGCTTCAGTTTCACTCCTTATATTCTCTGTAGACTAAGGCAGTTAGATTTCCTCAAAATCAAACTCAAGTGGTTTTCGAACACACACAAATAACCAAAGATAGCCCCCGCCCCGTCAGTAGTTAGGGACAGAGACTATCTTATCTTATCGCATACAATAAAGACCCCGCCGAAAAAAAACGCAGTCACACAAGGTTGAACTCTTGACGAAGAGTTGAAGCGCTTCTGCACTCGACTGCACAACTTGGATGAAAAGCTGACAGGTGATGTGGAGGACGAGTGAGTAAACTGCTTGCACATAACCAACACACAGCCCAAGCTTTGATTTTAAGTTTGCCATCAATGGTGAAGAACCCAAAATACCACCACACAGCACTCCTCAGATGATTTGGTGTTGTTATTGTCTGCTCGGAGTGGCACCTCTTTGTTTACTGAGGTCAAGAGAGCAGTTTATGTGGCTGACGGTCAAGCTGCATGGAGAGCGCCCTCTGTTGGATGGAACGGTCCACTGCTCCAGGCGCCCTGATGTGCTGCTACACTCAATAATTTACATTTGAATATTTATTTACTCTTCGGCTACAGATATTTATCCCCATGCTCGAACGATTGTTTGAATATCGAATATAAGGTGACAGCCCTATTGTAGACCTAGCTTCCTCTTTTGTAAGCTTTATTCATGTCGATGTGAAGCTATATCTGTGTGATAACACACTCGTTAATTTAATTGTCTCAGCTGCAGTCAATAAAAAGTAAATGCTAGGGAAATCTTTTGTGTTTTATCTCAGAACTTTTCAGGCTTAAAATAAAAATGAACATGTAGAAGAGACTGTGACCTGAGAGACTCCTGGTTTTTGTTCACATGACATTTGCATCACACAAACCCAAAGACCTCTAATTTTTACTCACAGACATTGTCTGCCACATTCTTGCTCTCGGACAGGTCATTTCTAGGCGTTGTTCGTGAATAAGTTGACTCTTTAAACTAGATTGTTTATCATGATCATCCAGAGTTGGTTTCTGTTTAAAGATAAATATAGGAACAATACTCAGAGCACAACACTCGTCCAAATAATGAACCATGTGCAGTGATGTTACCAAACATCATGTAAAATATTGTTCCAGAAAAAAATGTAGAGCTGGGTTATTGAAATGAACATTTAATTTAGAAGCAGGTAAATATATTAATTACAAGTCAAAAGATTGCTTAATCTGGCTGATAATGTTTCAAGAAAATGATACAAAATGACAAACTGTTTGGAAACTAAAACGGAAAACGCTTACTAATGGTCTGATCACAAAAAGCTAAATTCTTATTCCAATCAACAAAAGAACATCTGCTCATGTTTATATTTTACCACCTACTTTAGGCATCGACAATGTTGACATCTCAGAGGGCCAAATAAAACCCTTTTCCTCTGACTGAGGGCCACGGTGATATAATTGTCAGATACTCTTGATGGTAGAAAATATATAAATAAACAAAGATATAAAAATTAAAGTCATAAAAACTGATTGATCGAGCTTTACATAAAACTGAAGCCAATGAAGCTAAATGAGATTTAGAGTAACAACTGTGGACAAGTTCTTTAATTAATCTAATTACAAAACACTTACCATCAGTTTAGATCAGAGGTAGGCATACGGCTCAAGGCAAAAAAATCCACTTTCATACAGTAGCTATATATATATATATATATATATATGTATATATATATATATATATATATATATATATAGATATATATAGATATATATACATATAAATAAAATCAATGTACAACATTTAATGTTTTACATTGATTTTATTTTAAACTTTTTAAGGCTTTAATTTTTTAATTTAAAAAAATAACTGTTTTAGTACACTATATGCAAAGGAGATGTATTTTTGTTTTGGGTTGCTGCATACTGCGATATGTCAATGATGAGCAGTAATATTAACTTTCATGCGCCATTACTTTTTGTGCAGAGTTAATTACTCACACTTATTTTGATATGGTTAAAATGATGCCATCTGGTGGAGAGAAGTGAAAATGATAAATTCCAATGCAAAAGCCCATATTGACACTCTGATATAATAAGATGCATGTTTTATATGGAACCCCAAAAGATTCATAATTAAATACATAAAAACAACATTTTGAAGTAAATACCATTTTGATAAATAACAGACAAATATATAATATGGCCATTCAATTGTAAAATAAGGCAATATTATTATGAAATATGTTTTATTATTCTTAAATATCGAATTATTATTTAAAAAAAATCATAATGATTACTTCAACAATTTCATACTTTTTAAAATAATGACTTTTTATTTCTTTTCCAAGCTTTTATAAAATATAAAAAACGTTTTTTACAAAGTCAATTTTTATTTAATAATGTCCTTTTCCACAATGGCCTTTTTATTTCAATATGTCGTTTTTCAGCAGAATGACTTGGTCTATCAATCAAAGCTCGAGGGTGGGACCTCTGCTTGATCCTCTAAGATCGTGTGGTCGGTTTCGTGGGGTGTGGTCACCTCCGTTAGCATTTGGTAGCGTCGATGCTGGGCTGTTATGTGAACTTTCAGACACCACCTCATCAAAAACACGCTGCTGCTGCAGTCCTCTCTCAGGCTGAGGTGAAGGCCTCACGTTACTATCCAACCGATTTACAAGTTTCCTGAGCAACTCTGAAACTCCTGCAGCCATTCGGTCTCAAACGTGTCATCCACTCGTGTTTTCAGCTTTTCAGGCTCCTCAGCGTTAGTGACGAGTCTCCACGTTTGAATCGATACTGCAGGTGCTGCTACAATGTGTGTAAAGGATCAGCCAATCACTGAACTGGCTCCGCCTTATGTGCTTTGATTGACAGACCAAGTCATTCTGCTGAAAAACGGCATGATGAAATAAAAAGGCCATTGTGGAAAAGGAAGGATTATGAAATAAAAATTGATTTTATAAAAAACGTTTTTTTTTATTTTATAAAAGCTTGGAAAATAAATAAAAAGTCATTATTTTAAAAAGTGTGAAATTGTTAAAATAATCATTATGAAATATTTAATTATAATAATTCGATATTAAAGAATAACAAAACATATTTCATAATAAATTGCCTTATTTTACAATTTAATGGCCATATTATATAGCCTATTTGTCTGTTATTTATCAAAATTATATTTATTTCAAAATGTTGTTTTTATTTATTTAATTATGAATCTTTTGGGGTTCCATTGTTTTACGCTTTAATTACAGCGAGATCAAAAATTGCAGTTTGAACGGGTTTCAATGGCACATTTTTCGCTCTTGACAGTATGAGTGTAACAAGTCTTGTATGTACACAGTGTATTTTAGACTTGCTGTGGGGGCTGAGCTGGAAATAACAAAAGCAAATAAAAATACTCAACCATGCCAAACTTAATGACAAATGCATGAACACAGAAAAAAAAGAAGAATAAAAAGTGTGCAAAATGCGCAATAACTTCTCGATTTTGTTAATGTTACACAACATACAAATTTAATTGTAACATTTTATTTTGTTCCTTTTAGAATTTCTTTGATTGAATTAACGTTTTTATCAGGTGTAAGTAACTGAAATCCATCAGTTTAAATACCCTGGTAAGTTCTTGCTTAAATCACCCTCTTTTTTAAAAGTCATTTCATGTAATTTGCATTTTTATCCTGATTGTATGAAAAGTTAGATCTATTTGTTAAAAGAATGCATGTTAAAAATTAGTTTATTTTAGTCCTTAGTAAGGCTAACATGACTTAGGTCACATTATACAAAGCTAATATCACATTCATGTTAGCATGCGCCAAAATCTATGACAAAACTATGTAAATATAACACAAAGCAACTCTATGTGAAGCTTAGTAATACATGATATACTTACAAGTCATTTATTCTTATCGTTCTGGTACTTTTAAGCCCAAAATATACTGAATTCTTTATCGGTGTTGAGGCCGTGAATTTTCTTTTAACGTCTGCCGTTATCCTTTCAAAGTAAAAGCACCATATTTGGCCATATTGTCAAGCGTAAGTTTAAAAATACATATTTTTAGTGATAATTTGTTTTTGTTTTACTATAATTAATACTACTACTACAATGATAATACTACTACTACTACTACTACTACTAATAATAATAATAGTAATAATAATATTATGTGTTTTATTATTATTATCAATATCATTATAAACATTATTATAGATGTTATCATTATTGTTATTATTGTTTCAATATTACTATTATTATAATTAACCAAAAATAACAAACAATAAATTAAAATATATGTATATACACATGCAGTGCTTTACACTGACTACCTGTCACAAAACAAGCATATATATATATATAATATTTATATAGATATATAGATATATATATATATTTATATAGATACACACATACACACACACGTATATACACATACAGGAATGCGGAATTTTAAAATCAAATTAAACTTTTTATACCTATATTTGAGCTGGCTCTCTGGGCTTCCCTGAGGAGTCAGAAGATAATAAAGTACAACATTCAACCACTAGAACTAATGTTTCTATTTAGTAATGTAAGTTAATAACTAAAATCTGAATTCATAATCGAGAAATAACATGTTGCTTTACTATTATTTCTTTTTCTTTGTAAAACAATGAATTTAAAAATTCATAGATTTTTTTAGATTTATTTAAATGGAGGACAGTGCACATTAATGAACATCGACATGTAAATGTGCCAGATTACAGCCACAGGCTTATTTCCATCTGTAGTCCCCGGATAATGATTGTGCTTTAGCATTAGAAATTTAATTACTGTCATATATGCATATATACATATCATATTCATTAGATACTTTTATTATAAATATTCATACACAACATTTATCTGTGATATCCGTCCATTTGAAGCTGCTTATTTAAAAGGATAGTTCAGGATTTTTGAATTGGGGTTGGATGTGTTTAGCAACAGCTAGAGAGATCAGCTCTGCATCTGTACAGAAACAGTCTGCACAGAATCTAATGCTACTGTTTACATGCTGCTGAACATGGTGACACCATTGAGACATAACTGAATCAGTTTTATGTGATAACAAGCCATAAAAACAGCGTAGAGTGATTGCACACTACATAAAATTTCATGACAACATTTTTTTCTCAAGCTGCTTTGTTTTGGAACTACCTCAGTACATGACACAGCCTACATGTCTTTCTACCAGAAGTACAAAAACACACGCTATACTAAGCCCTCCACATTATTTCTTTTATCTGTCATACAAAGACACAATCAGTTCTCTGTGATGTAAACAATGTCTGTAATTACAGGCTTACATGGGTGTGACAATACCCTCTTGCTTTTAATGCTGGATTAACCTGCTCAGTGAATGACAGTTTTTAATAAAAGGTATCAAAGAGCCTGAGTCCCAAACACAGACTGGCTGTTCTGTATGTTTGGGAAAGAAATGCCACCGTGCAAAACAACCTCTGCTTTGTCCTGGAGGATGCATGCTCCTGGACTCCCTTCTTTGAGTGAATTATGGTCAGATGACAGCATGCTGTGTTCATTTATCCCTCTTCGTTAGCTGGGGATATCTGTTTAACCCTCATGTCTCTCTGGTCCTTCTTTAGGACAAGCTTGTCCACTGATTAATCGAATAGCATGCCATTTGGCAGTAATTTGCTTTTTTTAGTTAATTTGAGGAATTTTTAGACTATGACAGGCCCAGAGTGCTTTGTGTGAGCAGTACATTGATAACTAGAAAGCACTCGGAGAGAGCAAACCTACAAGGTAGCTCAAATATAGCTGTTAGAATCAGAATCAGAATCAGAAATACTTTATTAATCCCCAAGGAGAAATTCAGTATGTTACATCTATAAGCAATAGTTCCATGATAAAGTTAGATTCATAATATGATTCCTTGACCCTGAAAGCCCACACCTAGCACTCAGAATCATGTTGACATCATTATTAGTGAGACAATTACTGAGCAAAAATTATCATTCGCTCATGGCAGTTATCTGGATCACCACCAAAGTCTAATCATTTTTAAGTTGGGTCATTACCAACATCTCATGAAAATATCAGCAATATCCGCCCGGTCTTTTTTGCGGAATCGTGCTATCAAACAAACAAACAAACAAGCATATGCAGGGAAAAACATAACCTCCCTGGCAGAGATAAAGAAAATAATAATGAATGGAATTGATGTTGATATTTCGGGCCACCCATAATGCTGCTGTTGATCTTAACCTTCTAACAATGCAAATCTTTATTTTGCTAACCATCCAGTGCAACTACTGGTTTTGGTCACCATATAAAGCTACAATCACTTTAACATATGTTATGACTGTTAAGTACCTGATGCTGTTATTTAACCACTCCTTACAATGAAGGTATGCAGAGGACAATTTTAATGTAACCTATTTATTTGAGAAGGGTTTTGGAGGAAGCTGACCCTTGCCACACTCCCTGAACACAGTAAGAAAATCATATATGCATCAAAAAAAAAAAAATCACAAATGCAACATTAAACTGTTTCCATTAAGTAATCAAAATGAGTTAGATTTTTATCTAAATTGGAAATATTGCAATATTAGTAATACAAGTAAATAGTGTATCATAGCCTGAAGGAACAGGTTAAAGCATGATGCTACAAAGTCAACCTATGACTAAGAATAAAGTGGTCAAAACACAAGATAGACCCATAAAAATATAACACAATATACACAAAAAATGACATATTAATTTAACTTTTAACTTTCAGTTTTACTCATATCACACCATTATATCCCAATTATCAATTACTTTTATAAAGTTAATTTACTGTCAAGATTATTATAGAATCAGAGCTCTTACTCAGACATTAATTTTAAATTTTACTTATTATCCATCCGTCCATTTTCTGTACCGCTTATCTCTTTCGGGGTCTCAGGGGGGCTGGAGCATATCCCAGCTGACATTGGGAGAGAGGCGGGTAAACCCTGAACTGGTTGTCAGTCGATCACAGGGCCACATAGAGAGACAGACAATCATTCACTCTTACTCTCATACCTAAGGGCAATTTGGAGTCACCTATCAACCTAATGAGCATGTTTCTGGTGTGTGGGGGTACGCTGGAGTGCCCGGAGAGAACCCACGCAAGCACGGGAAGAACATGCAAACTCCACACAGAAAGGCCCTGCTTGACCTGGGGATGTGACTGATGACCTTCTTCCTGTAAGGCACGTGCACTACCTGCTACACCACTGTACCACCCTTATTTATTGTCTCAGTTAAAATATTATAAAATAGGATATTACTCTGGTAGCCGGCTCATCCTCACTCTAAAGCTCATCGTCTAAGACAGCAAAGCTGATGACTGGGGCGTCTCGTGGTAGTTCAAAGTCCTCATGGAGGGAGATTGGGGCGAGGTAGGCTAGGGGCTTGAAGTGCTTGGGGTTAAAGGAGTGAAGAGCGGGTCAAGACCTGAATCTGGAAGCTCCAGGTTTAGGCTGATGAGCACTCAGTAGATGATTACATCAGCAACAGGTGTTGGTGTTTCGCTGATCCGCCTCAGACGCCTTTCCCCTGAGCACTGTGGAGTCTGCTTTCTTTGGACAGGCTGTTATCAGTGTTGCCAGATTTTTCTACTGAAATAAGCAACCAGATCGATAAGAACAAGCCCAAGACAAGCGACCTCCAGCTATTATTTTCTAATTTGAGATATGTATATAAATATATACATAATGTGTTTTTTGATTTTCATCTGCATCACATTTCAATTTCACAGTGACATTTTTACTTCTTCAGCATCCTTTTTGTTTGGAGGTGGAACATCCTCTTCTTTATACAGAAGTGAACTGTTATTCATAACTCTGTTAACACTAAACAGTCTGTCCAACCTTGATTCTTGGCTTTTATCTAAGTTTTACGTTGATCCTCTGCAGCTTTATTGTGGTGAACAGTTACATTAGTAATAAATTTAATTCTGGGTATAAGGATTTCTTTTTGGTGGAAACATCATTTGTGCCTCTTTTTACAGTAAAATTTACATTTGAGTTTGTAGTGGGACAAAATAGTTTGTGTAACTTATGTTGGTAGGAGAGTCAGACCCCTCCTGGGTTTGGGGACACAACAAGCCCAAATGAGCACCTGCACTTTTGGAACAAGCCCAAACAAAGAAACACAGCCTGCAAGTGCCAATATTTATAAGATACTTCAAAAAAAAAAATGAAGAAGAAGAATAAGCAGACCTGGCACCTATGGCTGTTACCACCACCTTTGGATTCCACCCAATGTTGCCTCCCCATTCAGCCACCCCAGCTTTGGTATGTCTCTGGAGCCCTCTGCACCCCTGTGGACTGCCTCTCAGGAGGCTGCTGTGTGGGCTTGGTACTGGGAAATACTGGAATACATTGTTGAATGTTGGTCATAGGAGATTCCCCTCTGGGTTCTGATTCTAATCGCTGCACCTTTTCCTTCAGACTATGATATTAATCTGTTCCTCATTTATACCAGTCTCTTACTACTGTTTTAAATCCCACAATTTCATCTCAACATCTGATTGGCCCAGGGACCAATACTCCTCATAATTTTGCAAATCACATAAGCTGCAGCATGAACGAACTGAACTTCTATCACCCCACACCGAGTGAAACTATGGTGCTCGGTTTCCTGTGGCAGGAAGTTCCTGAGTTCTCTTGCAGCGGTTTTATTATCACAACACATTGAACTGGGAGAGATGAATACATCACCAACATACTATGACTAGTTATATTAATATATAACATCTTCTGGAGCTAACTCATGTTAAGAAAACGATACAAATTCATTTAAACAGATCATACATTACACATTTCATTCAGTTTATTTACATGTATTATCTGTGTTGCAGTATTATCTGTGTTGCCAATAGCAACTGTCATTTTGTGTTTCTGTCAGTGATTTTAACGATGAATATATTGAATTAAAAAATAAGATAAGTTAAGCCTGTATCGATCCCCATAGGGGAAATTCAGGTGTTGCAGCAGTACAGGGGAAAGTACAAGGGTAAATAGCATGCATTAAAGGTCAACAGAATAACAGAATATAATGGATGTAGGTCAATAAACTGCACAGATAGCAAACAAAATAGGATAGGAAGAGGTATTTACAAATATTAAAAAAAAAAATAAAAAAATTAAGGTAGTAAGTGTCATTCGGGACAACTGAGGCATTGTGTGCAGTAAATGGAAGGTAAAGTGACACTGTGGACAGGTAACAGCAGTTATATTGACATTACATTGTAACAGCGCACATTATTTTATCTTGAAGTATTGTGCAGTCGTAGACCGGGATAAGAGATATGTTGAATTAGGTGCAATATATTTAAATAACATATAAACAATATGGATAAGAAACTGGTTTAAAGGATATTATAAATATTAAAGTGCAGTACAGTGTAATATTAATTATTGTATATTAAAATGAGTAACAATAGCATTTTTTGTCTCCTGCAAAAATTAAGCAGATTCTTTAAACTGCAATGTAACAGTGATTAATCTGATTTATTCAGGCAGCTCCTGTCTTTATAAGGATTAGGAGTAAGCACAAGAACTCTATTGCCATTTATAATAGCTTATTAAGTTTTTATTTATTATCACAAATCTTTTAATATTTGAATTACACCTAAAACTGATTCAACAAATGAATGGTAACAATCCTTCAAAAAAATAAATCAAATATTATCCTGTTTATATCAGATATATGATTATTGATTCTGACCATTGTTTTAGTTTTCTTTAACTTTTCTGTTCCTAAACAGAGTTAATATCTTATTATGCCTCTTCATTTGGTTATATTTTTCAGTTTGAGACAGGTCTGTTAGAGGTTAGTTTGGCCCCTCTTTGTCATCCAGATTATTTAATATCAAATTATCAATATTACCAAGATTATGTGGCTATTGAAACTCCTATTCATATTACAGCACATCGCCATTACTCCAACAAAATGCTTTTTTAAACAGGTTAACTCATTTCTCTCTTCATTTATTGGTCTAGAAAGTGTATAGACTGCAGAGAAAGTAGGCCTCGGCTTCTCTAGCAAAGTGCAGCTCAATTATTTATATTGATCACATCATTTATAAAACAAGCAACCATGGATTGATATTGAAACCCACCAGTTAGAGACTAATAATTTACTTGTAGCTCTCCTTTCCAATCATGAAGTAAAATCAGTAATTTCTTGATCAACAGTAGCCTACAATAAATTCATGGAGAAAAATAATAATAAAAAGTCAAGAACAGGAATTCCAATTAACTTTGAAAATAGAGTTTCTGTTAGGTTAAGGAATATTCTGAAGAGACGTATGTGCGATGAATGATCTCCTTATCAATTCTGAAAGTCATTATGATGTTCAAAAAAATATTACAGTAGAGACAAAATACATAAATTTCACTGCAGTGCTTCAGAAATATGTCAAAATTTGATCCTCAAAGTGACTCCCTCACACATACTTTTTGGTATTTTAGCAATACTAGAATAGTTTGGGAAAAAAACCAAGAAATGCTCTCTAAGGTTCCTAAAGAATAAAGCTGATTTCTCATCATATTTCTAACAAGGGTAGTTCAAAACTAATCTCAATTTGGGAACACAAAAAGAAAGAATGAAGAAGTAAAGTAAAAAAGACAAACACATTTTTCTTTTTCTGATATTACATTGTAAAGAGTTCCTATGAAAAAAATCAATTAACAGATAAAGACTAACCAAGATATTCTTTAGAACCAGAAATCTACCAAAACTGATTAATACACTTACAGGCCACTCTATTAGGCACACTGGCTGCTTAATTAGGTATATCTATTCAAGTACTTCTCAACCAAAATAGCTAATAAGTTACTTTAAATTTGATTAATAACTTAATTAAAAAGTAGCTGCTTCTAATAACATTTTTTAAGCTTGTGCTCCTCAAGACACCAAGACCATCTCAGATTTTTCTCAGTAACAGTAATAAGCCAATTCTTTCCTACTTATGAAGAAGAGGCAAATTATAATGTCTGGTTTGCCTCCCCCAAAATTTCAGTTCAGGGTCCACATGACTTGGTATAAGGGGGTTAAGAGGAGGCCGTCCTGCTAGATGTTTTAGGGCATCAAACTAGTGATCTCCCATACTTTTCATAACTGTTTCATCTGTTTTAATGGCTACTCATTTAAACTCTGATCCATGATCATCTATCACCAAATAAATCTATTACCTGGCTTAGTTCTGTGTGGACATAGCTCAGGAATATCAGCACTATAACGCAGCCCTGGATCTTCTCACAGAACTTTATCTCCTCAGGTGTGGCTTTTTTAAGCCCATCAACTGAAGCACATTTTTACCATCATGATCTCACTTGTGTGCGTCTTAAGGTCAGAAATCAGGTTTTCCCCCACAAACCTTACAGATTTTCTCCATCCTACATGTCCTGTGGCACATCCAGAAGTTCATTTTCTCCTCTCTACCCTTGTGGAAATATTATGGAGAACTTAGTCAGTTTGGTATGGCTTGATTACAAACTGGTGCTCTCCAGATTATAATCATTATAGATGTTAAGTTAATATTAGAACGGTCTTTATCCATAGTTTTTTATTGATTATACCTTCATAATAAATACCTTTACAACCATACAGACATGAAGACCCTCCTGAAAATGAGATGCCACATCTCAAGGGGCTAACCTTGAATAAATCTATGTTCAGCAGAGACGAATATGAAGAGGACAGATTGTCAGTTACAGATAGTCCCTAGTTGCCTACATGGACACATCTCTGATGTATTTATATGTTTATGTGTGTATACATGTACCTATAAAATGAAGAGTATGGCTTCAGCCTGCTCTATTGTAAAGTGTCTCGAGATAACACTTATTATAGCTCCATATTTGCGCACACTGTTTTTCTGTAATTGGCACATCTGGCCTCTCGTCTGTGCCCCTCCCTCTCCTTTCTTCTGTCTATGAAGTTCGCCTCTCAACCTCGACAGGCGCCACACGGGGAGCACGCTCAGCACATGATGCCCCTTTTTGTGCGGCTTTTTAAGTTTTGGATGACATGAAGCAAATGAAGCCTCAGGGTGATGATACCGGTGAGCTCTCCAGGATGATGTTTTTATCGGTCGTGCACAAATGATGGAGAGAGAATCTTTTCAAGTTTCTACAGAAATCGGTAGTTTTATTTCTCCTGTGTTTTTTTTTTCTTTTCGACAATCTCTTCTACGAAGTTATTTATCTATTGAGATTCATCACGTGTCTCTCTGGATTTAAGTTTTATTTATAGGATAATTTATCATGGCGCATAATTATGCGTAACTGTGCGTAAATCTTATAGGTTCAAACTTGGTGAAACAGAGCTGACCATTGAGTGAGCCTGCAAATGAAGGTAAGACTATATCTTACAATTACACTCATTTTTCATTAAAAACCAAACATGTGATATTAACTAACTCTCGTTGAAATTATCGCCTGATTTGTGCTACGGTTTTGTTCGGCTGATGAGAACCCTGACTTTCAGTTTCACTTCTCTTCTTCATTTTCTGTAACTTATCACCGATTGAATGAATAACTGGCACATTAAAAATCCTTCATTAATTCTGAAAAAAACATAGGCATCTACCTGTTATAATTTAAGTATTTTCATCCGCCCTCCTGATAAATTAAAGGATAAAAGAAGTTTTAATGAGATTGCAGGAAAAGAACATCTTAAGAGGCGTAAAGTTATTAAAACTGAAATTAATCTCACATTAAGCTCTATTTTTAATTTTGATTCTAAGATTTAATCAAATAAGGCACATAAGTCCATTTTATTTAAGATTTCCAATAATTAAAGGTCTCAAAAATACCTCTCAAAACACACATAGTTATTGATGATTCATTTAAAGGTTAAGACATAAGTTAGTGTTTGATTGTCATGTTTTGAAATACATCGTACATTTGAGATTTGCTCACTTTTTAACTGGTAACTTTCAATTCAGCAGTTCCCTGGTGGTTTGAGGCCCAAATGTGTGCCTGGAAAAAAAGAAAATCCTGTCAGAAACTCTAGAGTGACGTGTAAATGATGTGATTTTAATCCATCTTTATGTCCAAGTTCAAAACTACACAGAACTGATAAAATAAATACGATTGGCAGTATTTTTCAAAAGTTTTAGCCGGCTTGGTATAACCGAATTAGAAGCAAGTTCTCAGGTTTGGATGGCCAAACCCATCGCTTTGAGCTTTTTCTCATATGCAGATTTTTTTTGAGGACTTTGGATCTAAACAAGGATGCCTGATGCCTAAGAACTTACACACACATACAAAGACATAAGGAAGAGATTCTAACAGGAAACAGACTAAGAGGACTGAGGAAACACCATCTTTAATTAAAAATGAGGAAACACTGGAGCTTAGACTAAAATAATAATAAAAATCCTGATAATAAATTAGATATTTAAATATAACAAAAAAAATGCTACTTTTCATGAAATGAAAAAAAAAAAACTCTCCACTACTGAATGAATGAGTATTAATTTGTCCTGATTACAGATATTTTTTTTGCACTTTCATTGGTTAAAAGTCTATAAAACCCATTCACTAACATGGAAGGTGACCAATAGTGCCGTATTATGAAAAACTAAAAAGCACTCGGACAGCACAAACCTTTTCCAAGGTAGCTCACATATTTGGCTAACAAACAAACAGGCGAAAAACATAACCTAGGTAAAAAAAAAAAAAAATGCATAAAAAAATAAAAAAAATTAAAATGGAGATAGGAGATTTGATCCTGACAGCGACAGTATTTTTTGTTTTCAACAAGAAATTATAAAATATGTTTTCCTGCCATGGTTTCTATAAAGGTCTTGATGGAAGCAACGTTAAATACATATCAATAAAAGAAAGTCTAATGAGCTGGCCTAATTTTATTTGTTAATACCTTTAAATGTCCTCAAATTCACGTTGAAGACATGTCCATGTCAACATTGTACCCCTCCTGTGCCTACCTCCAGCAGGGTAATAATTTGTTTCACAAAGCAAAAAAGAAATAAAAACAAAAACATGTAGGCTGCTTTATCTGTTTGGATTCTTAGACCAGGTTGCTTGTTCCATTCCTCCCACGGACCAAAAACATGCTCATTAGGTGAAATGGTGACTCTACATTGTTGTTAGCATGAATTGACGTTCTGTCCCTCTATGTGGACCTGGGATTGGCTGGCAACCAGTCCAGGGTGTACCCCACCTCCCATCCAATGTCCCCTAAAGGGTTAGGTGGTGCAGATAAAGGATGGATCAAAAAGTATTGGACAAACCTAATCAACTTGTGTTTGCAGATCTGGAAGCTCCATCCATCCATCCATCCATTTTCTACACCGCTTATCCCTTTCGGGGTGCGGGGGCGCTGGAGCTTATCCCAGCTGTCATTGTGCGAGAGGCGGGGTACATCCTGAACCGGTAGCTAGCCAATCACAGGGCCACATAGAGAGACAGACAACCATTCACACTCATACCTAAGGGCCATTTGGGGTCACCAATCAACCTAATGAGCATGTTTTTGGTGGGAGGAAGCCGGAGTGCCCAGAGAGAACTCACGTATGCACGGAAAGCACATGCAAACTCCACACAGAAAGGCCCTGCTTGACCTGGGGGTCAAACTGGCAGCCTTTTTGCTGTGAGGCACGTGCACTACCTGCTGTGCCACCGTACCACCCCTGGAAGCTCCATATTTTTTTTTTAAATTATATACATTAAATATTGATACTTGGCGCCAGTGTATTAATAGCTGAAGTGCACATGCAAGCATATATCAATCAATCAGTCAATCTTTATTTGTATAGCGCCAATTAATAACAAGAGCTATCTCAAGGCACTTTACAATAGAGCAGGCTGAAGACAAACTCTTCAATTTATGGATACACATATATGCATAGATACATATAGAATATACACATATACATATATATACACATACACATATCCAAAACCCAACATGAATCCATCATGGTGGCAAGAAAAAACCTCTGTTTAGCAGTAGGAAATCTTGAATGTGGATCCCAGTCTGATGATGACCAGCCATCCACACTACGCTGTGTAGCACCCTGGATGAGTAACCAGCCGATCACAGATTTCACACACAGAGACGGACAACTTAGCACACTTACATTCACACCTATGAGTAATTCAAAGCCATAAAAAGAGCATCCTTTTGGTCTGTGGAAGGAAATTGGCATACCTATTTGTAAAACCATACATGCATAGGTAAAAAAAATGCCAACTCCACACAGAAAGGCCCAGAACAATACAGTTTACTGTGAACATACAACACAGTCGATATCTCTGATGAGGCAGAAGGCGCCTCTGTCATTTCTTAATTTTACCTTCATTGTAGACCTGATAGAGCTCGTATCAAAGACAAACCGAGCTCTACATCCTCAAAAGTCATACACTTGTATGAATCACACCTTAACCCTTTGATGCCCTACCCCGTCATCTACTCCCCTTATTATCTAAAACTGCTCCGTCAATCTATAACACTCCCTTTGTGTCTGGACTGTAATGATTTATACTCCATCTGATGGCTGTATTCTACCTGCACCCTGTCATATCTACTAGACCATGAGTCAACACATTTTTATCAGTGACTTCATAAACCTCACCCAAACTCAACAGCCATCAATATTCTTTCTTATTTATTTAAAGACAAAGAAACATCATTCCTGATGAGGGAGGGTCGAGAAAACCACTCATCTGATATGTACCTCCCTCTTCTCTCCTTATGTGAATTTAAACAAAGACATCAGCATGGTTGAACAGTTTTGACAAAAATGACTGAAAACAAAGATTGAAGGATTCCACCACAGTTTCTCTAAAAGGGTGACAGAGCGACAGGAGCAGCAGATGAGGGGACGAGTGATTTGTTGACACTTTGAAGGTGAGCGTGGGGTTTAACCACAGGTGAATTTGATCAGCGATAAAGATAAACCCTAACCTGTAACATCAGATGGACCATTCATTTTATTTCACAAGTCAATCTGGGAAAGAGCCCAGAGAAAGTGTTTTGGGGAGGAACCTTTCAAAAGCAAATCCAGAGGGTGATTGGACGATTGTACCGTCAATGTTTCATTACAGGTCAATCACTGTTCTGCCATAGCTTAAAGGACAGATCGTGAGCCACTTCCTAGTACAAACTCTGCAAAACATTTAGTCGTGGAGCAAAAACATTCTTTCTTTACAGAAGTTTGTAGTGTTGATATTTGTTTTTCATTTGATCAAAAAAATCAAGATCTGATGAAACTGCGACTGAAGCTATTAGCATTTATGCTAATCTCCGTACGAGCTGTCACTTTCTGATGATGTCTCGGCCGTGGCTTCCACCTCTATCTGCTTTTAAAGACACTGATTGGGCCGCTCACAGTCATTGTAGATTGGAGCTTTGCCAGATGGATCTGCCTGAATCAGGGTTAATTTTGACGGCACTTTTTAATTTAGTTTTAGTTATAGTCTTTGCCAAAAATATCTTTTAGTTTTAGTCATAATTTAGTCATCTAAATTGTTTTAATTTTTAGTCTAGCTTTAGTTGATGAAATTTCAAAACATTTTAGTCGATGAAATCTACTGTAAATTTAGTCGACTAAAATATGAACTGTGAAGTGTAAGGCATTTTTTTAATGTTTTCCTCGAATTTCTGAAGTCATGTTTTACACTTGGATAAAATGAAACATCTAATAACCAACAGAAACAAACAGAAACAACAGAAACAGAAACAACAGGAACAAATTTAACTTTTGTGTGAAATGCAGTCACCTTTATTTAGGCTACCTGGCAGAGCATCTCAGTTACAATACCAGAACTGACAACAAACAGTGAACCTGCTCTACATGAATATATCAATTCATAAAGAGAGGAGCTCTGATTGGATCATTTCCCAACTTTTTCCGCCACCACAAAGCTGAGGCAGCTGTGATTGGATGTCCCTCTGAACTCATCCAACTTTTCCACACAACCAAAGCAGCTGTGATTGGATATATTCCTAACTTGTCCTACTTTCTACATGACCAAATTAGGTCTGATTGAATTTAGTCCCTCTCAAACATTTTAGTCTGTTTTTTCTCTGTTGACGAAAATGTCAGTTAATTTAGTTTCAATTTTTGTCAACGTACACTTTTTTGTTTGTTATAGTCTAGTTTTTGTCAGGGGAAAAAAGGTTGTTGACGAAAACTATGATGAAAATAATTAGTCAGCAAAATTAACACTGGCCTGAATACAGACATTGAATCAGGCTTTTCGATCTGCACTGCAAGGTTGCATGAACCCTTTCACACACACAACGATAATATAAGCAATTTACAGAACTTTGATGATGTGCAGTAGAAACACTTTCAAATGTCTAGTTGCACATATGAGTTGATGCTACTCTCCTTGCAATCAGATTAACTTCTGTAAAACGGTTGTTGTGATCTGTCCTAAAAAGTCTCCCTTTTATGGTTTTGTGCCAGTTGCACAGGATGATGCCATCAGCCCTCCTTACTTGCCCTCAGTGAATTACCCTGATTATTTACTGCTGCAGTCATACTTTGTGTCACCCAGATTTTAAAAATACTAGTAGGACGTGCAGAAATTACCCAAGTAAAGGCTGGGTGAAAAACTCTGCTTTTTGCATGATACTAATGCCATAACCAATGCCTATTGTATAATTTTATATCTTCTATATCTACCTAATTCAATTTGCACTATTTTATAGCTATGTTTACACTTTACTGTAATCCTCCTGACTCTATTTTTATTCTAAATATATGTTGATTGTTTTTGCACCAATTTACCAAGTTAAATTTCTTGTATGTGCATATGTACTTGGTAATAAAAACAAATTCTGATTCTATTTCTGCTCCTGATTAACGCTTCTGCTTATTGGTCCAGTTTTTTAACAGTTCCCTTATCAATTCCTATCAATTTTTTGTGTTGGAAAAAGTTGGCATACAAAACATTTTAGGGGCAACAACGCCAAACACATGTCAGTCCTGATATTCAATACCATGCTGGACAAATAAATTAATACTTTTGTAGGTTGCTGGTGTTTCCACCTACTTGACATTGAGCAGTAAGAGTCTTCTTTGTTGAAAATCAAGCAGGTATTTTGACCATTTATGTCCCATGTCTGCCATGATAACGTTTTTACTTCTTGTTGTCATATTTGCTGGCTGCCTATGATGAGTCTTTGATTTGCAAGACATTCAGAACAAACTGGAGGGAATTGATAAGGGTATTGTTAAGCAAAAAGACAAATGATATAAATTTGAGAAAGTTCTTGTCAGTTCTCATATAGAATTGGGCTCATTCAGGTAAAGTTGGGATGGTTTCAGGGGTTTTGTAAGTGTGAGTGGGGTTTATATAACCAATTTTAATCAATCAGACACAACTTATAAATGTGCCGTTGACTTTCAAATGGCAGGGGAAACTGTAATGTCTAAAGCCATCGTGACTTTTCCTTTTTTAATTTTGCATCTCTCACACTGATTTCTCTCTCCCCCACAGAATAAGCATGAGATGTTCGTTGCGCACTCTGAGAAAACGGGTGATCTCCTCACTGTTGCTGTTCCTGGTGGGTCTGTGCGTCCTGCTGTTGGTCAGTTTGAAGCACAACCACATTGCTGAACCTTCACCTTCACCTCTGCTCACTCAGGCTCTGAACAAGGACAATGTGAACTGTGAAGCCATCTATGACATGGACCCGGTGGAAGTTGAGAAATCACTGATCATCAGAAAGACACAACTTGTTGAGGACACGGATGAAAGTCTGTCTGCTGCCACATCAAACTGTCCAGTGTTCCTCAAGACAAGAGGTTATGATGATGTGTGTGTGTCAGAGGAGGAGATGGACTTTCCTATCGCCTATTCTCTGGTTGTGCATAAAAATGCATGGATGGTGGAGAGACTGATCAGGACGGTCTACTCCCCCGCTAACATCTACTGCATCCACTATGATGGCAAGTCCTCTCCAGAGTTCACCTCAGCCATAAATAGCTTAGCTCAGTGTCTACCCAATGTCTTCCTCTCCACCAAGACAGAAGTGGTATTTTATGGGGACATCACACGGTTAAAAGCTGATCTCAACTGTCTGTCAGACCTTCTGAAGTCAGAGGTCAAGTGGAGATATGTCATCAACCTCTGCGGTCAGGATTTCCCCCTCAGGACCAACATCGAGCTGGTGTCAGAACTCAAGAAGCTAAATGGTGCAAACATGCTGGAGACGAGTCGACCCACTGATATCAAGAGAAGCAGGTTTACCTTCCACCACGAGCTGAGGAACAACACTGAGTTTGGCAAATTTCACGAAGCAACAAAGCAGAAAAAGGCAGCGCCGCCACACGGTATTGAGATGTTCACTGGTAGTGCTTACTTCATCTTGTCAAGAGACTTTGTGGATTTTGTGAGCTCCTCGGCTGTGGTGAGGGATTTTCTCTCCTGGTCTGAGGACACCTACTCCCCAGATGAACACTTCTGGGCCACACTTGTGCGAATGCCAGGTGTGCCAGGGGAGGTCCCGAGATCCCACCCTGATATCGATGACCTGATGAGTAAGACCAGGCTGGTGAAGTGGGAATACCTTGAGGCTAATGTGTACCCACCATGCACTGGGGCACACGTCCGCAGTGTTTGTATTTTTGGTGCGGCAGAATTGTACTGGTTACTCAACTACGGTCACTGGTTTGCCAACAAGTTTGACCCCAAAGTGGACCCAGTTGCAGTTCAGTGCCTTGAGGAGAAGCTTGAGGAAAGAAGAAAGCTTTTTCATTCAAAAAAAGGTTGACTTGGATTTAACTGTGAACCAACACGTATGAAGACTGGATCAAGTTAGGTTTTATATCAGTGCACCCTTTAACACCAAACAAAGCAGCAGATAAACTACCAAGGCATCACCATTGATAAAAAACTGTATTTGAATAATGTAATTATAACATTATTATAATAAAATTATTAATATTAATTTATTTATGGCAACTGGGATGACCCCCTGAGACAGAGGTCTTGTTTCAAGGTTGGGCTTTCAGCAATACAAAAAATGATTGACAAATATGATAGCTAGTGCAATAATTTCTATGATGTTACCTATGCAATAATTCATACGTTTCATATTTTTCACCATTTACCATATTATTTTCAGTTATAACTTATAATTGAACTGTTTATTTGCCATTATTTTAATGAGTAATATACATAATTTCATACATGAATCTATGCTGCTCTTGGAGTAGATATTTTAACATTTCATCCTTCTTATGCATATTTTGGTAACAGGTGCTATTGATGTATGATAATAACTGAATATTTAGACTAAACTTGTTCTGTACGTCATTTTTATGTACATGAATAGACTGAAACATTAGGACACTAAAAGTCTCATGTCAATGCTAATTTTTTTAGCCTGGACCTCAGTCACTGACTGCAAGCTTTAATATGGTGTGTATGTCTGCATTTTCTGTGGACGATTAAAAGTTGGCACTTGCAGTGTTTTTGACACGAGACAAATACGTTTGTGATTTTTAAAGGGAGCTGTGCCTCATCTGATGTTGTGTAGAAACAGCTTCCATCCTTTTCCCAGCATGCACTCATTATGCAGCTCAGAGAGTGATAAACTGGGCAAGCTTCAGTTACAGGCTAAGACTGATTGTCACATGTATGGTGCAATCTGCATTCATGGTTAAAACAGCAATCGATTCTAAGAAAACATACACACAGACAAACCAGTGTTTCTTAAGATGTGGCACCTCATTTTCAAGAGGGTCCACATGTCTATGTGGCTGTTAAGATAGTTACAATGGATATACAGTCAATACTACCATGAATAGAGAGATCAATCTAATATTAAAATAAATATCTATAATGAATATACAAAACCCAAAACCAGTGAAGTTGGCATGTTGTGTAAATCGTAAATAAAAACAGAATACAATGATTTGCAAATCCTTTTCAACTTATATTCAATTGAATACACAGCAAAGACAAGATATTTAATGTTCGAACTGAGAAACTTTATTTTCTTTTGCAAATAATCATCAACTTAGAATTTAATGGCAGCAACACATTGCAAAAAAGTTGGCACAGGGGCATTTTTACCACTGTGTTACATCGCCTTTCCTTTTAACAACACTCAGTAAACGTTTGGGAACTGAGGAGACCAATTTTTGAAGCTTTTCGGGGGGAATTCTTTCCCATTCTTGCTTGATGTACAACTTAAGTTGTTCAACAGTCCGGGGTCTCTGTTGTTGTATTTTACGCTTCATAATGCGCCACACATTTTCAATGGGGGACAGGTCTGCACTACAGGCAGGCCAGTCTAGTACCCACACTCTTTTACTACGAAGCCACGCTGTTGTAACACGTGCAGAATGTGGCTTGGCATTGTCTTGCTGAAATAAGCAGGGGAGTCCATGAAAAAGACGTTGCTTGGATGGCAACATATGTTGCTCCAAAACCTGTATGTACCTTTCAGCATTAATGGTGCCTTCACAGATGTGTAAGTTACCCATGCCTTGGGCACTAATACACCCCCATACCATCACAGATGCTGGCTTTTGAACTTTGCGCCTATAACAGTCCGGCTGGTTCTTTTCCACTTTGGTCCGGAGGACACGACGACCACACTTTCCAAAAACAATTTGAAATGTGGACTCGTCAGACCACAGAACACTTTTCCACTTTGCATCAGTCCATCTTAGATGAGCTCGGGCCCAGCGAAGCCGGCTGCGTTTCTGGGTGTTGTTGATAAATGGTTTTCGCTTTGCATAGTAGAGTTTTAACTTGCACTTACTGATGTAGCGACAAACTGTAGTTACTGACAGTGGTTTTCTGAAGTGTTCCTGAGCCCATGTGGTGATATCCTTTACACAGTGATGCCGGTTTTTGATGCAGTACCGCCTGAGGGATTGAAGGTCACGGGCATTCAATGTTGGTTTTCGGCCTTACCGCTTACGTGCAGTAATTTCTCCAGATTCCCTGAACCTTTTGATGATATTACGGACTGTAGATGATGAAATCCCTAAATTCCTTGCAATAGCTCGTTGAGAAATGTTGTTCTTAAACTGTTCGACAATTTGCTCACGCATTTGTTCACAAAGTGGTGACCCTTGCCCCATCCTTGTTTGTGAATGACTGACCATTTCAGGGAAGCTGCTTTTATACCCAATCATGGCACCCACCTGTTCTCAATTAGCCTGTTCACCTGTGGGATGTTCCAAATAAGTGTTTGATGAGCATTCCTCAACTTTCTCAGTCTTTTTTGCCACTTGTGCCAGCTTTTTTGAAACATGTTGCAGGCATCAAATTCAAAATGAGCTAATATTTGCAATAAATAACACAGTTTACCAGTTCGAACGTTAAGTATCTTGTCTTTGCTGTTTTATTCAATTGAATATAGGTTGAAAGGGATTTGCAAATCATTGTATTCTGTTTTTATTTACGATTTACACAACGTGCCAACTTCACTGGTTTTGGGTTTTGTAATCTGGGCAGGAATGATGTTAATTAATGTAACACTGAGTTTAAAATTAGTTTAACTGGTCTTAAAGCATGAATATATGTTAAATGGTGTCGTTTCTGATGGTTGATGTAGGATAGAGCACATGGAGTCGAGCAGGTCCACTGCAGCAGGTCATCCATGATTGTCACAGCTATAATAATATATGTGTGCTGTTTGCTAGAACTACCATTTATCTAATTTTGTTGGTCTCTCAAGTTGATATCAGGGTCTGTAATTATAATGGAATTATGTACACTGTGGTCATAAAGGGATGGACATGATCAGAAACAATATTCAGGTAGGCTGTAGGGTTTAAACAGTGCTTAACTGGCACTTAGAGGCCCAAATATGCAAAGAAAATAGCCAGAACTTTCGAAACAAAGCGGGATGGATCCATGCTTTCATGTTGTCCGCATCATGTCCTGACTCCACCATCTGAATGTTGCGGCAAAAGTCAGAACAAATCAGACCAGGCAACATTTTTTCAATCTTCTAATGTTGAATTTTGGTGAGCCCATGCAAGTTGGCGCCTTTGTTTTCGGTTCTTAGCTGACAGGACTGATGCCCAATATGATCTTCTGCTACTGTAGCCCACCTACCTATAGATCAGACGTATGTTCATAAATGGTCTTCTGCACACCTTTGTTGTAACAGCTAATTTGAGTCACTGTTGCCTTTCTCAAACCACAATTCTCCCCTGGCTTCTCCCACCAACAAGACATTTTCATACATAGAACTGATGATTACTAAATACTTTTTTGGACCATTCTCTGTTAATCCCAGGGATGGTTGTGTGTGAAAATCACCAGTAGATCTACAGTTTCTAGACCATGCCACATTCAAAGTCACATAAATCACCCTTATTTCCCACTCTGATGCTTGTTTTGAATTTCAGCAGGTCTTCTTGACCACTTCTTCATGCTTGAATGCATTGAGTTGCCACCATGTGATTGGGTGATTAGCTATTTGTATTAACAAGCAGTTGGTTGAGTGAATTCAGTAAAGTGGTCGATTACAACAGAATTAGTATGTCATAAAAAATACACGAGAATGAATCAGATTCTCAGTATGAGCAGTTAAAATAATGAAACATTGAGAGAGAGTTTAAAGTCCTTATTTTGGAGCTTTCGTAACTTCGTTCTGTTCTCACTGCTCACCACAAAGATGTGGTCTGGTTTTGTCCATCTGTCTTTTTCATGACAGTATAAATAGCACAGCTGAGGTTAGCACTTCCTCTTAACATCAACTGACTTTGTGTTGTAACTTCCTGATTTTTCTCTCCAGGCTTTCAAACTTCTGCTTAACCAACAGCCTCTCTGTCTTAATAGTAGCTTTTTTGTTATTATTCCTGACAGATTTTTTATTTTAATATAAACTTTATTTAACCAGCGGGTTAAGGGGAAAGTCATGAGGGTGGCCCTAAACATTTGTAAAGACACTGGCCCATCCTAAATGTAAAACACCCATCCACCATCTATACAGCTTATCCCTTTTGGGGTCAAGGGGCTGGAGCCTATCACAGCTGACACTGGGTGGGAGGCGAGGTACTCCCTGAACTGGTCGCCAGCCAGTCACAGGGCCACATAGAGGGCTGGACGACCATTCGCTCTCGCACTTATACCCAAGGGCAATTTGCCTGGAAAGGTCCCACACGTGCACAGGAAGAAAATGCAAACTCCACACAGAAAGGTCCTGCCCAACCCAAGGATCGAACCGGGGACCTACTTGCTGTGAGGCACGTACAACACCTGTTGTCCCACAGTGCCGCCCAGTGTAAACCATGATTTCCTATATATTAGTGGATGGGACCATTGAATTTATTGGTTAGCATAATAATGTTTGATGTGGTCAGCCATGTTTTTTTTGCCAGCTTCAAAGCTGCCCAAGAAGTACTACTTCTCAGACATGCACATGTTGATATAATTCTTGTCTTGATTTTTGTGGCATTTATTTTATTTTGGTCTGTCTTTGTTCTCCATTTTTTATTGTTTTGATTTTTTTTTTTCGTAAAGCAATGCTATTGGTCACCTTCCATGCTGGTGAGTGGGTTTTATACATTTCCGTGAGGGTTATCTGAGTTTCCAAGTCAGAGCTCTGACTTTTAAGGGTATTCCAGAAGACGTTTTTCGACTAGGACGTCAGAATTTCCAACTTCCAAGGTACAATCCAACTGTCAAATGAGGAAGGTCTTTCTGGCCTTTGCTTGTGATTTATGGTGTGTTCCCTTTACATCCAAAGGTTGGGATTTCTGATGTACCAGTGGAAAACGTCTTCTGAAATGCCCTTAAAAGGCAGAGCTTCTACTGGGAAAATTGGACAACCCTCACAGATCCCGAGTTCACCAACAAACATGGCTGTTCAGTGCATAAACAGGAAGTAAAAGCAGTGCTTTATAACCAAAATAACGACTTAAGGTTGTTCTTATCAATCACATCAATAGAATCGTACATCGTCTACATGTGGACATGTCCTGATATTGACTTTTGCATAAAATCATCTTGTAGCCTTTTATGTCAGTTATTAGCTATTAGCAGCTGTAGTGCTAATTGGTTGATGTTGGTCTATTAAAAGTGCCGCAAAATGTGAAAATCTTAATTGAAGTCCCACTAGTATATGATCTTAGGAAAAAGTGCTTTAGTTCTAAAGTTACAGGAATAGTTGTTATTTTGCACTTCAGTTTGGACAAAAGTTTGTTAAACCCACTCACCAACTGGAAGGTAACCAACAGCATTGTTTGATTAAAAAAAATCAAAATAATAAAAATATGGATATAGGTTTGTGCCCAACAGCGACAATATGTTAATATGAAAGTAAATATTTGTAGAAAAAAATAATCAAACTAAATAATCAATTCTCCTTAATTTAAATAGACATGCCCATACAAATAAATATGCATTAACAAGGAAAAATACAAAAGACGTAAATGGTTTTATAATGACTCAGGTTTTTTACACATTTAATAAAAGGATCACTCTAAATTTTTAATGATAACCAGCTCTGCTATGTTTTGTATTTTTTTCTAGTTGCCTCATCAGAAGCATCTCCCCAATCCAACTGTTAAATGAGGGAGGTCTGTCTGGCCTTTTCTTGTGATTTATGGTGGGTTCCCTTTACCTTGGAAGTTAGAAATTCCAATGTCCCAGTCAAAACACGCCATAAGAAATGCCTTAAAAGTCTGCAGTCCTACTGGGACCCATCACAAACACGGACTTTGTCTACAAACATGGTTGCACAATGCCTGGAAGGGAAGTAAAAGCAGTGTTTTATTACCAAAAATAATAAACTTTGGGTTTTTTCTTATGTATTGAGATCAATCACATCAATAGAATTGTACACCATCTAAATTTAACAGCTGGATTGGGGAGATGCTTCTGATGCTGCAGCTAGAAAAACTGAGACACAGCAGAGCTAGATGTCATGAAAAATTTAGGGTCTCCCTTAGGTGAATGTGTCGAAAAGTCTATCAAAAGCAGGATATGTCTTTTTTTTCCCTTCTCAATTCAGATAATCATGTTGTATGGACATGCCTATTTAGGTAATGGAGAAGTACTTGGGTGCTTGGTTTTATGTGTTATTTCTGACAATGAAAATTCTAATATACAGCGTTAATTACCCTCCGTAATAATCGGCATCCAAAGATTAATGCCATTGAGAAGATGCATACATACATCAAACATTACCTTGATGAAGCAGAGGCTTAAAAGTAGCCGCAAAAAGACCCTTTTTTGCTAAGAGAAGCCTTCAGACACTGGACTTGTACCAGACTTCTGGACAGTAAGATGACTCATATGAGAAACATCTGAAACCTTGTTGTGGTTTTTGCAACAAAGCAGAGCAGCGAGTCACACTGAACTGCTAACAACTGAGTTTTCTCTCTGTAACACAGGGGTCGAGTTTCCAGAGGAACTGCAACGGTTATGTTTCCTGGTGAAAGCTCAGACAGCATATAAAAGGACTGATCTGGCTCTGGGTCCCACGCTTTTGACGTGTGTTGTTTGAAAGTATTTTGGGAGCTGTGTGAAATTTCTGAGAGCAGAGAAACAGTGTTAGTAAATATTATGACGTGCATGCATGTGTGCACCATGAGAGAGAATTATAGAGGCGTGGGTTAGAGAGGGCGAGGAGGAGGGCAGCGTTTAGGGTACTGACTGGGAAAAGGGGCGAAACAACGTTTCACAGAGGATAGTTTGCAATAACTTGAGACTTTTTATAGTGAACTGCCAGGGTCAGTGGAGAGTTTATTTGATAGGAATGGCAGTTTCCAATATGGAGGACACACATGCCAGAAAAAAAATGCAAGTTTATGAGCAGAAGCTAGGCAGCAAGAGTGAAAAGTTCAGGTTTGCTAAGTGGAAGTGGAATGTAGTGGGTTGTGTTAGAGAGGAATGAATTCTGACCTTTACTCTTATATTCTGAATTGATCTAAACTTTAAAAAAAAAAAAATCCAAATTTAGAGAAACATTTGCTGTGTGGGGACATTTTCTTGGCATAATTCGAGTCCATAGTTGCCAAGTCTGCTTAACATCAGCGACCTTGTTTTTTTAATTATTATTATTTTTGGAAAGTCCCTTTACAATTTTAGCAGTTTGGGGTTGCATTTTTTTTTACTTGCTCCTAAAGGGCTGACCCTTATTTGGGCTTGCTCTGCTACTAATCTCTTCTGTCTCTCTCCCAGTTCTCCGCAGTAAAGCACGGCACACAGGGAGGCCACAAACGGGGGGGATAAGGAAGGTTAGGAGGGCCCATGACTGATGGAGGCCCCAAGAGATATCATATCATTAGAATAGAATAGAATAGAATAGAATAGAATAGAGAAGTTCTTTATTGTCACTATCAAACACTTGTTAGGCAACAGAAGTGGTACAATGAAACATAGTTTGGTATCCTCTGTGGCAGCATAAAAGAGAAAAGTAAACATATTAAAAATAGACAAGTTATAAATGGAATTAAATATATCCAGCTAACTAAGGGAATTTTTTTTAATGTACATCAGGGCATTTAGAAGCACTGAAAGTGGCTATCATTAGTATTTTTAAAATTTTCTTTTTGACATTGGTCAATAAAATACAAGCTTTACTCATTTTTAAGTACAAAGATGTCAAACTCAGGCTTCTTTTTGCATCTCCCACAAAATTATCTTAAATGAAAAGAGGCTGTTTTGTACGACGGAGGATTAGGGCCATGTTTCAAAAAAAAAAAGTGTGTTTAAAAAAAAGTTAAGTTGCGAAAATAAAGTCGTAAAGTTACAAGAATAATCTCATGACATTACGAGAATGAAGTCATAAAGTTATGAGAATAATCTCATAAAGTTACGAGAATAAAGTCATAAGTCTATTTAAATTAAGCTAGAAAACAAACTTAATTCTGAAAGTTTGTACCAGCAGCCGTCGGCTTGCGAAAAGAAGATGAAATGAGAGCATCTACTTGATTAAGGTATGCTTATGTTAATCTAAAACTTTGACAAATAGCCTTCTAAATGACTTTATTCTCGTAACTTTATGACTTTATTCTCATACGTTTTTGAGATTATTCTCGTAACCTTATGGCTTTTTTGTCATAACTTTATGAGATTATTCTCGTAACTTTTTGACCTTATTCTTGTAACTCATCAAACTTTATTCTTGTAACTTTATGAGATTATTCTCGTACCTTTACGAGATTATTCTCGAAACTTTTCAACTTTATTCTCGTATCTTTATCACTTTATTCTCATACCTTTATGAGATAATTCTTGTTCCTCATCTACTTCATTCTTGTAACTTTACGAGATTATTCTTGCAACTCATCGACTTTATTCTTGTAACCTTATGAGATTATTCTCGTAACTTTTTGACCTTATTCTTGTAACTCATCAAACTTTATTCTTGAAACTTTATGAGATTATTCTCGTACCTTTACGAGATTATTCTCGAAACTTTTCAACTTTATTCTCGTATCTTTATCACTTTATTCTCATACCTTTATGAGATAATTCTTGTAACTCATTGACTTTATTCTTGTAACCTTATGAGATTATTCTCGTAACTTTTTGACCTTATTCTTGTAACTCATCAAACTTTATTCTTGTAACTTATGAGATTATTCTCGTACCTTTACGAGATTATTCTCGAAACTTTTCAGTTTCATACTCGTATCTTTATCACTTTATTCTTTTAACTTTATGAGATTATTCTTGTAACCTTATGAGATTATTCTCAAAACTTTTCAGTTTTATTCTCGTATCTTTATTACTTTATTCTTGTAACTTTATGAGATTATTCTTGTAACTCATCGACTTTATTCTTGTTACCTTATGAGATTATTCTCGTAACTTTTTGACCTTATTCTTGTAACTCATCAAACTTTATTCTTGAAACCTTATGAGATTATTCTCGTACCTTACGAGATTATTCTCGAAACTTTCAGTTTTATTCTCGTATCTTTATTACTTTATTCTTGTAACTTTATGAGATTACTCTTGTAACTCATCGACTTTATTCTTGTAACCTTATGAGATTATTCTCGTAACTTTTTGACCTTATTCTTGTAACTCATCAAACTTTATTCTTGTAACTTTATTAGATTAATCTCGTACCTTTACGAGATTATTCTCGAAACTTTTCAATTTTATTCTCATATCTTTATCACTTTATTCTCATAACTTTATGAGATTATTCTTGTAACTCATTGACTTCATTCTTGTAACTTTATGAGATTATTCTCGTAACTTTTTGACCTTATTCTTGTAACTCATCAAACTTTATTCTCATAACTTTATGAGATTATTCTTGTAACTCATCGACTTCATTTTTGTAACTTTACAAGATTATTCTTGTAACTCTTTGACTTTATTCTTGAAACCTTATGAGATTATTCTCGGAACTTTTTGACCTTATTCTTGTAACTCATCAAACTTTATTCTTGAAACTTTATGAGATTATTCTCGTACCTTTACGAGATTATTCTCGAAACTTTTCAGTTCTTTTCTCGTATCTTTATTACTTTATTCTTGTAACTTTATGAGATTATTCTTGTAACTCATCGACTTTATTCTTGTAACCTTATGAGATTATTCTTGTAACTTTTTGACCTTATTCTTGTAACTCATCAAACTTTATTCTTGTAACTTATGAGATTATTCTCGTACCTTTACGAGATTATTCTCGAAACTTTTCAGTTTCATACTCGTATCTTTATCACTTTATTCTTTTAACTTTATGAGATTATTCTTGTAACCTTATGAGATTATTCTCAAAACTTTTCAGTTTTATTCTCGTATCTTCATTACTTTATTCTTGTAACTTTATGAGATTACTCTTGTAACTCATCGACTTTATTCTTGTAACCTTATGAGATTATTCTCGTAACTTTTTGACCTTATTCTTGTAACTCATCAAACTTTATTCTTGTAACTTTATGAGATTAATCTCGTACCTTTACGAGATTATTCTCGAAACTTTTCAATTTTATTCTCATATCTTTATCACTTTATTCTCATAACTTTATGAGATTATTCTTGTAACTCATTGACTTCATTCTTGTAACTTTATGAGATTATTCTCGTAACTTTTTGACCTTATTCTTGTAACTCATCAAACTTTATTCTCATAACTTTATGAGATTATTCTTGTAACTCATCGACTTCATTTTTGTAACTTTACAAGATTATTCTTGTAACTCTTTGACTTTATTCTTGTAACCTTATGAGATTATTCTCGTAACTTTTTGACCTTATTCTTGTTACTCATCAAACTTTATTCTTGTAACTTTATGAGATTATTCTCGTAACTTTTTGACCTTATTCTTGTAACTCATCAAACTTTATTCTCATAACTTTATGAGATTATTCTTTTAACTCATTGACTTCATTTTTGTAACTTTACAAGATTATTCTTGTAACTCTTTGACTTTATTCTTGTAACCTTATGAGATTATTCTCGGAACTTTTTGACCTTATTCTTGTAACTCATCAAACTTTATTCTTGTAACTTTATGAGATTATTCTCGTACCTTTATGAGATTATTCTCGAAACTTTCAGTTTTATTCTCGTATCTTTATTACTTTATTCTTGTAACTTTATGAGATTACTCTTGTAACTCATCGACTTTATTCTTGTAACCTTATGAGATTATTCTCGTAACTTTTTGACCTTATTCTTGTAACTCATCAAACTTTATTCTTGTAACTTTATTAGATTAATCTCGTACCTTTACGAGATTATTCTCGAAACTTTTCAATTTTATTCTCATATCTTTATCACTTTATTCTCATAACTTTATGAGATTATTCTTGTAACTCATTGACTTCATTCTTGTAACTTTATGAGATTATTCTCGTAACTTTTTGACCTTATTCTTGTAACTCATCAAACTTTATTCTCATAACTTTATGAGATTATTCTTGTAACTCATCGACTTCATTTTTGTAACTTTACAAGATTATTCTTGTAACTCTTTGACTTTCTTCTTGTAACCTTATGAGATTATTCTCGTAACTTTTTGACCTTATTCTTGTTACTCATCAAACTTTATTCTTGTAACTTTATGAGATTATTCTCGTACCTTTACGAGATTATTCTCGAAACGTTTCAGTTTTATTCTCGTATCTTTATCACTTTATTCTTGTAACTTTGTGAGATTATTCTCGTAACGTAATGAGATTATTGTCATAACTTTTAGACTGTATTCTTGTAACTTTATTAAATTATTCTTGTCATTTTATGTTTTATTCTGATAACTTTACTTTTTTAAAAATATATATTTTTTTAACGTGGCTCTTATCATCCGTTGTATCTTTGTTATCAATTTGTATCCAAATTTTTCACATAAAATAAGAACAACCACAAATACAAACTATGTATGCATTGCCATTACTATGAAATAATATATACACAATGTTAAAAAACAAAAAACAAAAAGGTGTGTGTGCAGCATCTAGTTCACAAGTTGATGATTACAGTCCGATATAGAAGTTGATTTCAGAAAGTAGTGATCAGAGAAACCAGGTCTGTACAGGGAATACCCGGGCCTTGTTAATTTCAGCAAACAATCTCTTGTCTCTCTGATTAAACTATTCTTTTATTGTTGGCGGGTTATCTGAATTATGAGGAGTGAATTATGGGCTTTTTTGCAGCTGTTAAACCTGCAAATAGAATTTTTCTAGCAATCAGACTAGTATTGTCTCTGAGGATGAAGCCATCGTTGAATAATAGTAACGAAGCATCTTTAGAGAGTGGAAACTTAAGAACCTTTTCTAGACATTGAGTGACTTTGGAGCAAAGATCAACAAATTTGGAGCATTCGCAAAAATATGAAAATGTGTACCAACAGTATTTAAGTTACATTTAGCACAGCTTCCTTCCTTCTTCCCCTTTCTTGGGCAGCCTTGGGAGAGTCGCTTTAAGGATGTGACATTCTGCAAGATGAACCAAAATCTCTGAGGGATGTTTCCAGCCCCGTGAGGAATCAGTGTCATAAAGATGGGCAAAATAGGCTCTGACCTGGTACAAACAAGGTGTGCCTAATAAAATGGCCAGTGGGTGGAACAAAAACCTGACTCGAGCAGTCATTTTAGTGGAAAAGGGTTCAAAAAGTGACAGAAAAAGAACTTTTCACTTTTCTATTTAGTGCAAACTTTTGATGGGAGTTGACAACAATGCTTTGCCTCTTTCAAAGGCTTTGCAGGATTCATTTTGAGGTTTTGTTTACTAGCTGACTGTTGAAGTTTGCCATAAAGAAAGACTACATCAGAGAAAAAACCTGTTGCTGCTATGCACTCCAGTCAAGGCCACCACCTCCCTGTCGAACAAAGAGTGCAGCAGAGTTACACAATAAAAAAAGCTCAAGTGTTGAATAAAACTTCATTCAGTGCCTTGGGTTTATCCTGGAGTTTACACAGCTTTAGCCTGGAGACAGCAATCAGCCAGTGTTTGGGCATATTTACAACAAGGGTTACGTCAGTGTTCATGTCCTTATCTCTGTCAAGACTCTGAGTAGATCGATAATTTTCTTCTCAATGCAAGCTAATGTTTGGTCAGTGTTGCAATCAGCCATTCTTGAGTCATGCACATTTTGTGTGCAATGCAGGAAATGATGACTGGAGGTGAAAGATTTGCTCTGAATGTGGGAACTTGAAGAACATACTGCTCACACAGAAAAAACTCAAGACTTTAGGGTATAAAAAGCCGTTTGGGCATAAAATTGATATCAGTGATATCAACTGTAGTTCAGCTTTACTAGTGCTCAAATTTGGAGTACATGCACTCAATTTTGGTCAACTAGTGAAGCAAAATCACCTACTATTTTTGTGTTCTAGTACTACTAGTAAAGTTTTGAGTTTTTATTTGTAAAACTTTTTAAGTCTACTAGTGACACAAAATTGTCTAATAGTAGACAATTATGCTTTACTAGTAAGATTTAAGTCAACAAAAACCTTTACTAGAAAAACATTGATTTTTTGTTTACTAGTACTACAAGTAAACTCAAAATATCTCACTAGTAGTACTAGTAGACTGTTTTTAGACTACTAGTAGTACTGGTGAAGACAAAAAATTCACTAGTAGTACTAGTAGACCTAATGCAAATAAAGTAGGAGGGATTGTAACCAAATCCAGCACCCTGATTGGTTGTAATAGTTTCAAAAGCCAAAAGGAAGCCTGAGGCCCCGTTTATATGGCAGCATTTTCCCTTTGCGTTTTCAAAAGTACTTCGTGTTCACACAGAGATGGTGTGAAAACGATGTGCATTCACACAGATTGAGTGAAACATGGTAGTGCGCATGCCATGCCAGTAGTTGGCGATGTTAATTTGTAGTGAAACAGCGGTGTCACGAAACGTGTCTGCTCACTAATGCTTTCTGGAGAAGACAAACTTTTCAATCACATTTAAATGCGTCTGCTGGTCAGAGTTTTGCTGCAGCAAATCCACATTTTGTTGGAGGAGCGATAGAAAACAGAGCACAGTAAGCAGCACACATGTTGCTTGGTAGTCGGCCAAAGCTGTTGTTGTTGTTCCTAGGTGTGTGTGCAACCTTTATCTGAATGAGTACTGTGCATGTGCCGCACGTTACCATTCATTCACGCTGGTTCCTGTTTACACAAAAATCCATTTTCAAAACTTTTCACCCTGGACCCTGGTTTCAAAAGTTTGCAGATTCAGGCACTCTTATGTCTTCTGGTTCACAGTGGGGCTGCAGCCTTTTCATGATAACATTGGGTGAGAGCTGGGGTACATCCTTGACCAGCCACCAGCCAATCACAGGATTGACATGTGGAGAGAGGCAATCATTCACACACACACACACTCACACCTAAGGGCGATCTAGAGCTACCAGTTAACCTAATAAGCCTGTTTATGGTCTGTGGGAGGAAACCAGAGAACCAGGAGAAAACGTATGGATGTGTACCCCACACAGGAAGGAAGGAAGGTGAAACAGACTTAGAGAGTCAAACCAGCAACCTTATTACTGTGAGGCATTAGCATTAACCTGCTGTTCCACCATGCAGCTGCTTTATCTTATGATATATAACTAAAATGGTGCTCTGTTGTAAGTGCAGCCATTTTTCCTTCCATAAAGATAATAACCCTGTCCATTTAAGGTATTTTCCTTAAGAAAAATGTTGTCCTTAAATCAGAATCAGAATCAGAATCAGAAATACTGTATTAATCCCCAAGGGGAAATTCGGTTGTTTCAGTTGCTCTTATACACAGTATAGCAGTTGGAAATAACAGATGAGGACATTAGAATAAACAGTAGCATTAAAAAAATAATAAAGATAAAATAAATACAAGTAAAAATAAAAACAAATGAAAAGAGCATAAAAATTACGTAAGTATGTTGCAACGTGCAGAGTCTTTAAGCAGTATAAAACTTCCTTATGAAGGAAAATAAGTAAAATAAGTAAATAAAATTAAGTGGACATGAGGCTCCGAATGAGGTGGAGGTATACACAGTATCAACAATTAACAATATTTACACTAAAAATTTAAATGTATTCATGACAGCACCATTTGTCCGAAGATTTACTTATTGACAGCACCATTTGTCCGAAGATTTACTTAAACTCATCTGATTACCAACCTCTCTAGGAAAAAGAAAAAGTTTGGCAAAAAAATATTGTTCTGTTTTCTAAAAAGATGGTGCTTTTCTCTGATATTGATTTTGTAACAATGAAAACAGTAAATGCTTAAAATTTTCAGCATCTATGTTGAGAGATTTTGCCAAAATGGCCTCAAACATTGTGTTTCAGTTTGAGTGAGGGGGTTAAACTTGCTTGTATTTAAATCTTCAATCATTTTGATTAACAAATTTCTGAATTGTTTAAACATCATTGATCAGAAGTACATTGACTCAAATAAAAAGCTGCCCCTTGTTGATATATTTATATGAAAATAGATAAGTGAGTTGAGGCCCTCTTGGTGTGTTGTAGTGGCAGTCTGCAGCCACTTGATGGCGCTGTGGTTGCGTGTTAATATTAGATGGCTCTCTCTGTTGTCTTCTCAGTTCTGCTGTTTAGACTCTGAAGAAGAAAAGAGAGTTAAGAGATGCAAAGAACCTCTGAGTTTTACTTTAAACAGGCAGACTGAAGACTACAGATGTTTTCATGTTAAAACTGATCGGTTCCCAACCTAGGGTTCGGGGACCCCAGTGTAGTAGCCAGACTTCTCATGGGGGGGAGGACATTCTGTCCCATTTGAGACTGTCATAATTTTTTTATATATATTTAATTGCACAGTGATGACATACTACAGTACAGTCTTCCTCTGTAGGTTTTTGATTGGAGCATCTGTATGAAGGCCCATTCTGTCTGGATTTTTGTTCATTCATTTGATAAAACTGTGTTCATTTTGGACACTTTTTTTCGTATTGGAGGGGCCCAATTCTTCGTAGATACAACAGAAGAATCCTCGTAAACAAAGAAACATTAAATAAGTTCAGCCAAACACATGCTGGCAAAAACATGTCCTTCCTCTCCCTTTGGCCAAAGACGTAGGCTGGGCCTCAAAAAGATTTAGGCTAGGCCTAACCAAGTGTAATTCCAAAAGGCTGCATTTAACTTTTTTAAAAAATTGGCTAAGCTGCGCAGCAATCTGTTGTATCTAACCCATTATATTAGCATTGACTTGCCCCTTTAGATTTCATTGTTGATCAGTTAAGATATATTCATTCTGATGCAGCTGTTGTCCATAAACATTGATAAATGTGTGTGTTGTATATCAGCTGTGTCCCTGTCACTGAGGCGAACTCCCTCACTCTGTTTTTGGCCCTGACAGCCATGACTTAATGTGTCCAAAAGGTGCCCACCTGGGTGCATAAACAGCCTCTCTGACAGCCATGGCTATGCATGGCTTACTCCTGCTCTGTTCGTTTTATAGTGCGCATGTATCACTTTATGGCACCCATCTATCCTGTAAACCTTGAGAAGGCTGTTGAGGCTCGGGATAAATCTGAGGGTGACACTCTGACACTCCCTGATCTGCCTGCCTGTCCATGCTGCCTGAAATCTCTCTCGGCGATCGTAACTTTCTTTTCTTTCCCCTTTGCACACTTCCTGACATGTTCCTCGCTGAAGCAGAGGCCTGTGTTTGTGTGTATGTGTGTGCTATCAGATGAAGCAGCTCAGCTCTAATGTTAGCTGTCAGGGTGCAGCTGACAGAGAAATGCACAAAAAATAAGAAATATTGCAGCATGATGCAGCTAAAAATAAGAGTTTGGTGTGAGAGGAGGAAGAAGCCTCTTCACTTAAAAGAGCAAGAGTTGGTGTGTTTAAAAGCAGAGAGAAAAAGTCAAAGTATCATGTTAGTCTGCATTAAACTGGACCAGTAAAAACCCCTATTCCAGTGAAGTTGTGTAAAATTAAATAAAAACACAATACAGAGATTTTCAAATCCTTTCCACCTATATTCAAGTGACTACACTACAAAGACAAGATATTTAATGTTCAAACTGATACATTTTATTGTTTTTATTAGAGATATTCCCACATTTTTAATTTGATGCCTGCAACACATCCATCAAAGCGGGGACAGGGGCAACAAAAGACAGAGAAAGTTGAGGAGTGCTCAAGAAACACCTGTTTGGATCATTCTGCAGGTGAACAGGTTATTTGGAAAAAGGTGAGTGTCATGATTGGGTATAAAGGAAACATCCCTGAAAAGCTTGGTGGCCCACAAGCAAGACTTTGTGAACAACTGTGAGAGCAAATAGTCCAACAGTTTAAGAAGAACATTACTCAATGTACAACTGCGAGAATTTGGGGATCATCTACAGTCCATGAAATCATCAAAAGATTCAGAGAATCTGGAGAAATCTCTGCACATAAGCAGCAAGGCAGAAAACCAACACTGAATGCCCATGACCTTTGATCCCCAAGGCAGTACTGCATTCTGTAAAGGATATCAGCACGTGGGCTCAGGAACACTTCAGAAAACCATTGTCAGTTAACACAGTTCATCTCTACATCTACAAGGTCAAGGTCAAACTCTACCATGCAAAGACAAAGACAAATATCAACAACACCCAGAAACACTGCCAGCTTCTCTGGGCCGAGCTCATCTGAGATGGACTGAGGCAAAGTGGAAAAGTCTGCTGTGGTCTGAGTCCACATTTCAGACTGTTTTTGGACATCATGGACGTGGTGTCCTCCAGGCTAAAGAGGAAAAGGACCATCCAGACTGTTATGAGAGCAAAGGTCAAAAGACAGCATCTGTGATGGTATGGGGGGGGGGTGTTAGTACCCATGGCATGGGTAATCTGCACATCTGTAAAGGCACCATTAATGCTGAAAGGTACATACAGGTTTTGGAGCACTCATCTTTTTTAGGGACGTCCCTGCATATTTCAGAGAAAATGAAGACACATTCTGCTCGTGTTACAACAGCGTGGCTTCAGAGTGAAAGAGTGCAGGGATGAGACTGACCTACTGCAGTCCAGACCTGTCTCCCACTGAAAATGTGAATAACATTATGAAGCGCAAAATATGACAACATAGACTGTTGAGCCTCAGTTCCCAAACACTTATTGAGTGTTGTTAAAAGAAAAAGTGTAGTAACGTAGTGGTAAACATTACCCTGTCTCTGTTTTTTTGCAACATGTTGCAGGCATCAAATACAAAATGAGTGAATACTTGCAAAAAACAATGTTAAATATTAAACATTAAATATCTTGTCTTTGTGGTGTATTCAGTTGAATAGAAGTCGAAAAGGATTTGCAAGTCATTGTGTTCTGTTTTTATTTATGTTACACAGTGTCCCAACGTCATTAGAATTGTTTTTTTTATATCTTTCCAAACTTTAATACAGAAAAGAAAAGAGCTGCTGTTTTATAAAGCATCTTGAGATAACATTTGTTATGATTTGTGCCTTACAAATAAAGACTGACTGTTTGATTGATTGATTGATTGATTGATTGATTGATTGATTGATTGATTGATTGATTGATTGATTGATTGATTGATTGTTTGATTGATCTCCAGCCTCATACTGGGACCAGTGCATCAGCCCAGTTAAACAGCCTCATCCAGCTATTACAGCATCTCTGGCCCACTGGAGGGTGTGTGCTGAAATCGAGCCTGGCACATCGACATGTTTGTGTGCAAAGGAGTATGTGAGTGTAATTAATGATGTGTTCCTCCTCTTCATAGGGTAATAGGATTTCCCCACCCCAGGCGGTAAAGAGAGTGTGTGTGTGTGTGTGTGTGTGTGTGTGTGTGTGGTGTGTGTGTGTGTGTGTGTGGGGGGGGGCTCGTATGGATGTGCTGCTGAATGGGAGCCCCATGTAGCGATGCCAATAGCTGGCCTGTGTGTGTTAGTGTGTTGGTGTGTATTAGTGTGTAAATGGGGGAGGGGGAACAAGCAAGTGATTTATAACAGCTACTCCAGGTCTCTCCTCTCTCCCACAGCAGCATCACAAACACATCCATTACAAAACTACTGATGTTAATGGGATTGTTGTGTGTGTGCACGGGGCTGCACAAGTGTGTATTTGTGTGTATGCACCCTTTTGTGTGCGTGGAAGTGATAACCAGATGCTACTGGGTGAGAGAAAGGTGAAGGTTACGGAGGGTGGGTTCACTTGTGCTCCAGCAGCACTAGTTTGTATTTTATGTGTTCATGTGTGTATTTCTATGTGTGTGTTTCTGTGTGTTTGTTGCTCTGCTGGAGGAGCACAGCCGAGGAGATGGAGTAATAAAACCAGAGTTGAGGAAAATACTCTTGAGAGTAAACAGAGGGGAGCAAAGACGAAATAAATAAAGAGGATCTTTGGTAATGGAGTGGTAGGTGCTGAGGAACCCCCCCGCCTCTGTTCAGTGTGAATATATGTCCACGTGCACACGTATAAAGAGCCTGCCCGTCTCCTCTCACATTACCCTTTACATTAAAACCAGTCAGGGGGAAAATTACTGCAGACCTGGGCCACCGTCAACCCACCTGGCCCCACAGTGAGAGGAGGGGACGTGGAGCCAGAGGAGGGGATAAAGAGGAGGGAGGAAGGGGTGTCAGAGGGATCCGGCGGGGGCCAGAGCTGCCCGTGAGCACTCAGCTGACTTGGTTTAATGTGAGGATGAAATCTAGGGTCCATGCGTGTGGCCCATTCACACATGACCAACACTGAGGAATTGGCATTTCAGAAAAAGGATGTTACCAGGGTCATTTTTTTTGAGGCCTTTGCAGGTTAGCGTGTCTAAACGGAGGAAAATGTAGTTTTAGTGGCGTATGGCTTTTCCAGAAGACCTCAACTATGGCACGAAAACTTCCTCTGTAAAGACGACATTGTTTCATCTTTTAGTTTCAGTCATAATTTAGTCATCTAAATTGTTTTAGTTTAGTTTTACTTGATGAAATTTCACATTTTAGTCGACGAAATCTATGGTAAATTTAGTCGACTAAAATATGAAGTGTTAAGGGTAAGGCATTTTTTATGTTTCCTTTAATTTCTGAAGTCAAGTTTTACATGTTGTGATTGGATGTCCCTCTTAACTCATCCAACCTTTCCACACAACCAAAGTAGCTGTGATTGGATATATTCCTAACTTGTCCCTACTTTCTACATGACCAAATTAGGTCTGATTGGATTAAGTCTCTGTCAAACATTTTAGTCTAGTTTTTAATTGTTGATGAAAATGTCAGTTAATTTAATTTTTGTCCATGTGCACTTGCTTTTATTAGTTACTGTCTAGTTTTCATCAGGGGAAAAAGGTTGTTGATGAAAACTATGATGAAAATCATTAGTCAACACTGGTCCACATGAAAACACTGAAAACGCTGTAGTACATATGCCAGAGCATCTATGCTAATCCCAATGAGTGCAGTCTCGCTCGTCCCTCTCACCTCTTCTTCTCTAAAAGCCTCTGATTGGGCCGTCCCGCTTTGGGCTGAACACAAATGGTGTAGAATGGAGCTTGTCAAGATGGATCTGCCTGATTACGGACATTGAATCAGGCTGATCCAGCTGCTACGCAATTTTAAGGGGGATACACACATGAAGATTATTGGGCTGTTTTTGTCCTGACCAAGGGCGGCAAATGCCAGATTAGTTTATGTTTTATAAGATTGTCCTCTAAGATTATCCTGTGGTCTGAGGTGTGTTAAGAGTGAATTTGTGCCAATAATCGGCTTCAAAAAGGGTCGGAACCGACAATCGTAAATATTAAACTTGTTCAATATCTATGACCAAAAATCTTTATGACTGTGGGGAAAGTCGATGACTCCTGAGTCATGACTCTGTGAATTGTGACATGAGCCAATCAAGAAGCGAGCTGACTGAGAAACAAGGAAGTAGGTGTAAATAAAAACAAGCATGGCCGACCTGAAACAGAAATTATGATTTTTCCACTTTTTTTTTGTTTTTAAGTTTGGGAATTTTCTGTCAAAAATAGTCTGAAGACCACCATCATTCCCTCTTCTTGTATGTCCTCTTCCATGTTGTGTTCTCCAATTGTTCCTATGTTTGTTCTTGTTCATTATTATTAGATCACATTTGATCGGATTTCTGTCTTTGAAGACTAGATTCTAGATCAGTATTGTTATGTGTGTCGTGTGCTGTGTTGGGATTATTGGAGCACACCACACACAGTACGATCAAAACTGTTCAATGCCTGATTTTTTATCATCATGTGTGGGGTCTCCAACAGATAAAAAATCTCTTCAGATTTAGAAAATCCTTATGTGTGGATCCTGCTTTACTGGACACAGCCTTATTCTTCATGCACAGTTAAAGTCAGAGAAGTCGTGCTGAAAACTTTTGTTCGGTTCTGTTACGACGAAACAAGACAGACAAATACTAACTGTTGTAAGAGAAAGTTTTATTACCAGTGCTATTTACATAGAAATAATACAGCCATGTCCCCCTTTTCCCCTTAAATTCACTCATACACACACACACACTCACACTCCCAGGCACCCCCACACATTCACTTTTGCATCCAAGGAGCATCAGAACATCACTCTCTCTCTCGATCTTACTCAGTGTATGAAGAAAACTCCCAAACCAAATCCAAGTGAATTCATCGTGAACACACAAGTGTGTTTTCTATAAAGGGATACAGCAACATTTTTTTGTGTTCATGTCTTGCCTCACTCCTGAGTCCATGACAAGCAGATAGACACCATTCTTTCGACTGTGCGTGCAGTAACAAAGAAGAGACGGGCAGAGCTCACCCACCCCTAATTAGCTTAGCTCAAACACTGGGAGTCAATGGGTTGTGTTAGCCTGCCTCTGCCTACAGTCATCAGATAAACTCTTCAGCAACTCTTAACAGTGCTGTGTGCTTGTTTTGACTCATTTTTTTTTACTGTGTTATGCTACGTTATCTATTTTTAGACTAAGATTATCACTTTATGTAATTTTCAAATGAAATACATTCAAAACTAAACTGCAGGCTGTATGCGCAAACCACCGTAGACGTGATTGTAAGTAGGTCAACAAAACAAAGCACAAGTCAAAACAAAAACACAGGACCATTTAGAGATACTGAAGAGCTTATCTGATGACTGTAAGCAGAGGCTAACACAACCCATTGACTCCCAGTGTTTAAGCTAAGCTAATTAGCGGTGGGCGATCTCTGCCCGTCTCTTCCTTGTTACTGCACGCACAGTCGAAAGAATGGTGTCTATCTGCTTGTCATGGACTCGGGAGTGAGTCAAGACATGAAAACAAAAAAAATGTTGGTGTATCCCTTTAAATACACACACAGGCACCCCCACACATTCACTTCTGTTTCCAAGAAACATCAGAAACATCACTCTCTCTCTCAATCTTACTCAGCGTTTGAAGAAAAATCTCAAAAGTGAACTCATCGTGAACAGACACAAGTGTGTTTCCTTTAAGACGTTCGTTGTGCAGGATGCGACAAAGCAAAGAGAGAAAAATGAGGTCTGAAATGTGGACGTTTGCATTCAAGAACCTGCACTGATCCTGGTTCTGTTGAACACATTGTTTGCTTCGATCCGCTCCTGATACTTGACCCTGAAACTGCAGAATTATGAATCGGCATTATTTAGGGAGGGGTTGATGGAGAGGGGAAAAAAAATTAATCAGAATTCAACCTCCTGCGAAACAAAGACTTTCATGTAAACACAGTGGGGCCGAGCCTGGATGATTAATTCTGTGTGTTTTAAGGCCACTAGATGGCAATGAGTGCTCTGTGGAGCGGGCGTGCAGCAGTAATGTCACAGATGTTGCCTGCCCCCTCTTTTGTTTTCTCCCTTTTGAGGAAGGAGACCTCAGCTGTTGAAGGAGATTCTCCATTATGGGTTTCAATGTTCTTTTGAAAATCATTTCCATTAAAACATGTTTTTTTAAAAGGGACAGTAACAAAAGGAAGGTCAGGCGAAGCAGTCTGTGGAGCAGAACTATCAGGGCCGGGCTGCGGATGGGTGTGAGCTTTAATGTGTGTGCGTGCTTCAGTGAGTACAAGTGTCTGTGTAATTGTGTACGTGTTTTGAATAATAGTGTAGACATCCTTCTTTTGAGCTCTGATCAAGAACACTTTCTGTGTATTAAGGGATTTATAGCTGAGATGTGCGTTGGAAAAAGTCAATGCCAAGGGGATGTGCGTGCCCGTGTTTGTATATGTGTGCTTTTGTGTGTTCTTTCAGCTAAAAAATAGACCTCAGGTTAACAGAAAGATAAAAGTATTTACTCTGCAAAAACTCAGATTTGAGCTAGGGCCGGGAAATTTATCAGGTTATACAAAGTGGTGCAGATATGATGTTTTTTTGTTGACCAAAAGTAACTTAAACATCTTAAAAAGTCTTATATTTAATTTTTAAATTTAAGAAAAGTCTTACCAAGTCTTACTCTTTGTAAGAGGTCAGAAATTAGATGGCACTAAAGGTGGCATTCTGCAAAAACTCAAATTTGAGCCAATTCTGGTCAATCGATTGAGTTACATAGAGTGGTGCAGCGATGATGTAGTTTTGTTGACCTTAAAATCTTAGTGAGTCTTATATTTAAATTTTTAAATTTAAGGAAGGTCTTATTTTTTTGTTAGAGGTCGTAAATTTGATGGCACTAAAGATTGCACCCTGCAAAACCTCAGATTTGAGCCAAGGCCAGGCAAAATACCAGGGTATATAGAATGATGACATATTTTTATTGACCTATAGTACCTTAAAAAGTGTTTATGAGTCTTATATTTAAATTTTGAAATTTAATGAAAGATTTCAGAAGTCTTGTTTTTACTTGCAAGAGGTCTTATCTTAAATTTGATGACACTAAAGATTTGAGCTAGGGCAGGGAAAAATGTTGAGTTTTATATAGTGGTACATCATGCTGGTTCCCTCAACTAAAAGCCTCTAGGACTTTCACTGTGTTCTTGGACCACTGCTGACAATAAGGTCTCTGGCAAACAAAATTTTATGAAATGTTTGTTCACAATGATAATCCTCATGAATGAACGCAACTTTCACAATAATTAGGCCTTAACCAGGGTTCCTACAAGGGATGCACGATATTGGATTTTTGCAGATATGCCGATATTTCAGAATCTATTCTTGTTATATTAATAGTGATATATAGCAATAACTGAAAGTGGCTCTTTTTCTATTACACCTTCCTCATATGCAAAATGTATTTTCTACAGTAACAAAAAATCAAGCTTCAAATGCTATTTTAAGAGCAAAAAAAATGATTGTTATACCTGCTGACAGAAAAACAGCCCTACTGTAAAAACCTACAATCTTGATGCAAAAACTTAAGGCAAAATAACGGCAGAAATTTTAATTTATGCCGTTACCTTTGTTTAGCTTCTGGAGCAATTAATCTTCCCATATCAAAACCATACTGATACTATTGTGCATCCCTATTTCTGAGTCCCTAGTATCTTAAAATGTCTAAATAAGTCTTCATTTTTTTATGTTTGAAATTCAAGGCCATACAAAGTCTCAAAAAGTCTCTTTTTACTTGTAAAAGGTTTTATGTTCCTTATGATGACAACGTGCAAAAACTCATATTTGATCTAGAGCTGGAAAAAATATCAAGTTATATAAAGTGGTGCAGGGATGACGCATTTTTGTAGAATTTGGCAGACTACTGTAGGTCAAGTTGCACTTTAACATAGAAATACGCAACAGGCTTTGAATAATATCATCGTTAAAGCTGAAAACAGCTTGGCAGTATTTTCACTGATAAAATAAAGATAGAAGGGTATTGAGGCAGCAGTATGCCTTGTATATCTAAGGACTTAAGAAATCCAAATAATTACCATCTATTAACTGTGGAGGGCAGCAATACGCCCTGGCTGTGTCCAGTCTGCCAGAAATCAACAGAAGAAGGAGAGGAAGAAGCTTGGCAGTATTTTGAATCATTAAATAAATATAAAGTTGTAGTTAGGCTGCTCAGATGAAAGTGGCAGATTTACTGGAGCGATTTGTGACCATATTCCATGTGAACTTGTAGATTTCAACCTGTTAAGACAGGCTGGCAGTGCTAACAATGCTAACATCAGCCATTCCCTGCTTGTTACTGTCAGTAATCACTATGTTTGCTTGCAAACTGTTGGTGTATTCAGCCATTGTATTAGTTTGCTTGCCTCGCTTGGTCCTTGTTTGGTTGGGATGGCTTTAACACCCACAAGGAACCAAACTCTGGTCTGCTTGTAAGCAAATCAAGACTCCCTTTTTTGTTTGTTTTGATGGACCAGAGTTCAGTTCTTTGGTCTGCACCAGAGTTCACGAGAGCTTTCACACCAGCCTCAGTGAACTGAACTTTCCAAAAAGGGCAAACCAGGACCAAACATCTTAGGTGTGAAAGTGCCCTAAGACTGTTTTTTTCTAATTATCTTTGGATTTTACAAGAAACAATGGCATTAACAATGGCAGCCACAATATGTCGACTTAAAAAAGGTCTTTGTGCATGCATGTGCCATTTCACTATTTAAAACATTTAGCCAGACTCAATCAAATATTGCTGTCTTACTCACCTAAATGAGCATTTTGACACCATTCTCTTTATTTACTTGTAATTAAATAACATTAACTATTTCCTTTGACCTCATTTGACCTTTAGTGAGTATTTTGGGAGCTATAAGGATTAATTTCATCACAAATATGTAAAGATAGTTTGAGTCTTTGCCCAGACAGAAGTCATATCATTTATTGATTTTATTGATTTGGGGTGACAGGTAGCTATGGACTTTATAGCAGGTTAGTCTATTTGGCAGCAGCTGTCACTCTTGTATCAGAATTTGACAACTTGAAAACATGATATTAGGTAATGTATGTGGAAGAAATAATTGTTTAAATGTTAATGCATAATGATAAAAATCTGCCATGTTGAATAATGTAACTGTGAACTACTTTCTTGAGTAACAACTGAACTTCAACTGAATGAAATCTGAGACCTGCATACTGTTTTAATGTTTACTATGAGATTTTTTCCCATGGTTATTGTAGTTTAACAGATGCATCCTTGCCAACTATGGAAGTAGTCTTGGAGCAAAATCCCAGAGGAAACTAGTGGAAGCAAAATATTAAAGAGCACAAACCTCTGCCAAAGAGGTTATGTTTTGCTGGCATTTGTTTGTCTGTCCATCCTTCTGAATTTCTGGGAGCAAGACAAACAAGTTAATAATGGCTTTATCAGCAATGATGCAAATGCCTTTGCAGAGCTCTGTGATCACTTCCTGTTAGATGAGGAATTATCCAAAATATGGAAAACTGCCCTATTGTGCAATGTTTACAAATCACTGAATAAAATTCCTGAACCTGCATTCAGATTCAGATCCACACCAAAAATCTGATCACTTCCCCCTTGAGCCATGACCAACCTTCCCAGAAAATGTCATCAAAATCCCTACACTTTAGCTCAGGTTAAAGACTTTAGACCAGATTTAAGACTTTAGACCAAGTTTAAGACTTAAGAAATGGGTCATATTTTAGAAACAGAATAAAGATTTTAGTCTAGGGTTAGACTTTAGACCACCAAGTTTAAGACTTTGGATTAGAGTAAGACGCTTAGACCAAGTTATAGACTTTAGACCTGGTTAAGACTTTAGACCAAGGTTAAGACTTTAGACCAGGTTTAAGACGTGAGACCAGATTTAAGACTTAAGAACAGGTTAAATACTTTACTGAGTTGAAGACTTAGTAACATGGATAGCTTTTAGACCAAATCTAAGACTTAAGACAAGGTTTAAGACCTTAGACCAGGGTAAGACTTAACACCAGATATAAAACTAAGACCAGGTTTTGACATTAGACCAAGTCAAAGATGTTAGACCAAGGTTAAGACTTTAGACCAGGTTTAAGACGTGAGACCAGATTTAAGACTTAAGAACAGGTTAAATACGTTAGACCAGGGTTAAGACTTAAGACTTTAGAACAGATAAAATACTACCTAAGTTGAAGACTTAGTAACATGGATAGCTTTTTGACCAAATCTAAGACTTAAGACAAGGTTTAAGACCTTAGACCAGGGTAAGACTTAACACCAGATATAAAACTAAGACCAGGTTTTGACATTAGACCAAGTCAAAGATGTTAGACCAAGTTTAGACTTTAGACCAGGTTAAAGACTTCATATCAGGGTTAGACTTTAGACCACCAAGTTTTTATATAAAAATTAGACCGGGTTCAAGACTTTAGATGAGGGTAAGATTTTAGACCAAGTTTAAGATTTGAGACCAGTGTTAGATTTTGGACCAGTTTTAAGACTTTAGACCAGGGTTTAGACTTTAGACCAGGTTTAAGACTTAAGGCATGGGTTAGACTTAAAACCAGACTTAAGCCTTTCAACCATGTTTAAGAGTTTAAACCAGAATATAGATGTAAGACCTAGATTTAGACTTTAGACCAAGTTTAAGACTTAAGACCAGGGTTGGATTTTATACGAGATTTAACACTTTAGTCCAGGGTTACACTATAGACCAGATTTAGACTTTTGACCAGGTTTTGACTTTAGACCAAGTTAAAGACTTCTAACAAGGTTTAGCCTTTAGATCAGGTCTTGACAATAGACCAGGTTTAAGACTTTAGACCCAATTCAATGATTCTGAGGAGGTTTAAGAGGACCCGAGCACTTTTTGTGTTTTCTTGCACTATATTTTCTTTTATTAAATCAGTAAAAATGAGGTTTTCTGACTGATTTGCTGGTTTCATTGGTGAGTGTTTCATTTACTACGAGCAGCTCAGGCCTTTTTTAGTTGATTACATCTTAAAATAAGGGGTTTATCTGGACTTGTTGAATAGGTGTGGCTTTTATCATTTAAAATGACATATTTTTGAGTCAAAATTAGAAAAATACACAAATTAAAATTTAAATCTTTGCAGTGAATGTGGAGACAACTGTCAGTGTGTTTACATGAAGGTCTCTGTAAAATAACAAACGGTCACACCAGTCAGTGCAGTGTATAAGTACTTTATCACAGCGCTGTCGTGGATGTATAAAGGGTGTTTGAGACAAATAATAAAAACTGAACAATACTTCAAAAAATGTGCTGACAAATTGAGAAAACTCAGGGAGAAAGTGAGAAAAGAAGCATTTTTGCTGGGTGGAATCGCAACATTTACTTTGAGATAATTCAAGTCCGATAATCCAGGACGGGATCTGCTTTGGAGTGTCTACCGGGCAGCACATGTCCTCTTTGTCCAGCCAGCTGTCCCATTATTTATTCCACTTCTTCGTCCTTCAGTTGTGAAAATCTGTGAATTTTAAAAAGTCCTTTGTAGAAATTCCAGCAGTACTTTTCACTCCTCAGAGTTTCTGTTTTCTCCTGAAGAACCGGGCTGACTGTCAGCCCAGAGGTTAGTCCCAGTCCTGTGGTGCGGTCGTCCTCTACCAGGCTGTGGTTTCTCCCATCTCTGGGCCTTGGTGGGACATGGGAGCGCTGTAGCTGGAGTTACTCGCCAAAGAGAACGGAGGACTGGGGCCGCCCCCGTAAGCCTCCCCGGGGACGGGCTGCAGGGAGCTCGGTAAGCCTGGCTCGGGACTGGGGGTTTCCGCGTGGGAGATCATGTCCGTGAACCTTTGGTCATCTGAAGGGTGGTGCCCCGAGCCCTCCATGGCACCGGGTCCAGAGCCCAGGATGTAGGGGGACTCGGCTGGAGACTGGGCCTGTGAGGAGGGGGGGCCGTGGGGGAAAAAGTCGTAGTTACTTCCTGGTCCATAATAGTCGCCTTGGTATTCTGTGTGAAGACAGAAACACATTAGATTAGGATTTCTGCTGAAAGAACCACATGATAAACCCTGAAGTCGTCTTTAAACACTTCCTGTGACAAACCCTGCCTTCACTCAACACCTAAACGGAGGCAGCAGGATTGAACTTTGAACCCACACTGTGATTTTCAGGAGGAAATAAACCATCAACCATCACAAACTTAGTAACCTGACAAACCAGATACTGTTTCACATGTTTATGGGATATATGGGGGCAAAATCCTGTAGACTAGGGATGCATGATATTGGATTTTTGCAGATATGCCAATATATTTCAATTCATCATCACAGATACCAACGCTGATATTTCTGGTCAAGGGCACAAGCTCTGTACTTAACAACATTGGACTTGTTTCTTTCAGTGTTACAGTCTATTTTTGCGAGGAACAGATGTAAAACAAGAAAAACAGCGTTCAACTCTTGAAAAAACAAAACCCTTGATTTTTAAATGTACCCATGCAGTGATGAGAAGGTACATGCTTCCTTACTGTAGACCAAACTTTTTGTACCACAGCACAGTCTTACGTCAAACAACTTTGTCACAGGTGGACTTTTGCAGGGGGACGACGACGATGACAAACAATCAAACCTGAGGGCCCATAGGTCATGGGCATTCAGTGTTGGTTTATGGCCTTGCTGCTTATGTGCAGGGATTTCTCTGGATTCTTTGAATCTTTTGATGACATTATGGACTGTAGGTGATGAAATCTGTCAATTCCTTGCAACTGTATGTTTTAAAGCATTGTTCTTCAACTGTTGGACTATTTATTCACACAGTTGTTCACAAAGTGTTGAACCTTGCTCCACCCATGCTTGTGAACAACTGAGCCTTTCAGGGGTGCTCCTTTTACACCCAATCACCTGCTTCCAATTAACCTGTTCACCTGTGGAATGATCCAAACAGGTGTTTTTTGAGCATTCCTCAACTTTCTCAGCCCCTGTCCCAGCTTTTGTTGTAATGTGTTGCAGGCATGAAAATCAAAATGAGGACATATTTGCAAGAAAACAATGAAGTTTATCATTTTAAACATTAAATATCTTGTCTTAGTTGTGTTAAATTGAATATAAGATAAAAAAGAGTTGCAGGTCATTGTATTCGGTTTTTATTTATATTTCACACAATGTCCAAACTTTATTGGAAATGGGGTTTGTACACACTTGAAGCCCTGCAAGAGGGATCGGCCTGATGGCACATATGAAGACTGGCAAACCCGGCTGCTTTGTAAAGTTACAAACTTAGTTATCAGCCTGCTGTCTTCACTCAATCTATTATTACTTACATGCTGTTTTATTTATTTTTTCTTTTACCTCCAGTGTTTTCTTGTTTTGAACTTGATGGCATTTCCACAGTTCCTTGCTCACGCATACACAGTTCTGTTAAATCAAGGTTTTTATTTTTATTTATTTATTTATTTTTGCTTAATTTGGTTTTGTTTGTTCTTACTATTGTTATTTAATTTTGTTTTGCACATTCTCGTATTTGTTCTCTACTTATGTAAAGTTCTTTGTGCTACATATGTTGTAAGAAAAGTGCTAAACAAATAAAGTTTGATTGATTGATTGACTGTGCAACAAGACCAAATCATGTTTATCCCACATTCAGTAAATTACAGCTTTACTGATGCATCTATAAAAATTATTAATAATTCTTCAAAGATGGAGATTCACTAATGCTCCATGGAGTGTAGTTATTATAAAATGTTATCAATAATTTGCATAAAAACTTCCTGGTCCCTCACACCATGCGGTATATGATTTCACTCCCACCTCCACCTCTACCTAAGTGGCTAAATTGATCATGTCCAATTTCCAACCAAGCGCTCTCCAACAGCCTCATTTGAGTGTATAAACAACTCCACACCTCTCCACCTCACTTCTCTTGCCTTTTTACACACCACATTCATCTCCCTCCCTCGCTCGCTCGCTCTCTCTCACTCAGCCAGCAGCCATGCGTGCACGCCGATGGATTCCCCCCCGCCCAAACTTCTGGATGTGGATGACGAACTCTGAAATGAGACTCCAGCCTCCCTGCAGCCCTGCCAGCTTCCTGTGGGCTGCAGCTCTCTCTATTTATCCGCTCTGTCATGTCTCGTGCAGCTTCCAGCAACATTCAAATGCTTCACCTCGCTGGGCTGTGGCTATTTGCTGGAGTACGCTTCATTATTCCCATCATGCAGTCCAACCAGAGCCGTGACTAACAGTTACTCACATTACCAACTGATTTCCTGATCAATCATGTTTGTAAAATAAAGGAGTATGCTGGGTAGAGGTCACTGTAGCCAACTGTGACCTCACTAAAATGCTCCCTTTTTCCGACTAATGATCCGATCCAAAATATTCTGTTTCCAATATGAGTGCAATAAAAAATTAAATCCCTCTCATTGCTGAGGGACTTGAGTGCTTTGTGGGTGCTCTGAATCAAGACATGTTGAATTTTAACTGCTGGAGGGCCACACTGTTATAAAAAAAACAGCAGATTACTCCTTTAAAGACAGTTATAAGTATAAATGCTCAGGGAACACAAACCTGTGCCAAGGCATTGCCATCATTGCCGGGCGAGTTATTGTCAAAATGGTGAAAAATTTCCTGGATGCACATCTGGATTCAAATGAACACAAAAATCATATCACTTCTTCTTTGTGACATGAAAAACTTTCCCTGAAAATGTGTTAAAAATCCACTGAGACCTATTGAGTAATTAGAGAAAATGTGAAAAGTCCAAATCCTTTAAAATTACTGATATCACATCCTGATTCAGATCACCATGAAAACGGCGTCACCTCTTCATTGTGCCATGATAAACATTTTCTCAAAACTCCATTAAGATCCAGTGAAGACTTCTTGAGTTTTTAGTGACAATGTGGAAAACTGCCATATCTCGCACTGTTAGGAAATCATTTTAAAAAATTAATGGATCTGCATAGGGATTCGGATCACCACCAACATAATACCACTTCTTTCATACACTATGACCACCATTCTCTAAAATTATCATCAAAATCTGTGAAGAAATTACTGAATTATTGGCAAAAATGTGGAAAACTGAGCTATCTCATAATGTTAACAAATCCTTTAAAACATTCCTTCATCAGCACAGGGGCTCAGATCACCACAAAAATCAAATCATTTCTTCCTTCTGCCATGACCAGCATTCCCAAAAAATGTTAAGAAGGCAATAGAGAAGTTATTGAGTTATTATTAAAAATGTGAAAAACTTCCCTATCTCACAATGTTAATAAACCCTTTAAAAAATAATGAATCTGCATCTGGATTCAGATCACCACCAAAATCATATCTATTTTTCCTTGTGCCATGACCAACATTCTGCGAAAAAATCTCATCAAAATCTGTGGAGAACTTTTGGAGTTATTGGCCAAAAAATGGAAACTGTCACATCTCACGTTGTAAACAAATCCTTTCAAGTCCTGAATCAGCATCGGGGCTTGCATTACCACAAAAATCCTACAGCTATTTTCTTGTGCCATGACAGACATTCCCGAAAAAATGTCATGGAAATCCGTTGAGAACTAATTGAGTTATTAAATGTTGAAAAACGCATATCTCACACTGCAAACAAATCCTTAAAAAAATCCTGCATCCGCATTTTGGATAGTTAAAAGTACGTAAAATGGTCATAAATATCCTATGAAGAAAGTTTTGTTGATTTGTGTTCCCAGGGGCTCTAAAGAAAATGCCCCTAAAAACGCTCTGTTTACACTTCCTGGGATTTATGATGTCATAGCTATACAGCCTCGACCCACGTGTGTCTTCTGCTCATCACAGGCAGACGCCATGACTGTTTTAAAGTCCCTTACACGGCCTAAAACCTCTCCTCCCTTCTCCCATCAGGCATCGTTTGGGCAGCCAATCAGTGCAGCGTTTATTATCATATCTTCCTGTAGCCTCCCCGCCCCCTTAGATCTGAGTGTTTGCAAAGGGGAGAAAAAGAGCTGCATTTGAGATGAAACTTCAAATCCTTGCATAATGGTGGACCTTTAAGGCACCTCCCCACTACAAGCTAAATCTAATGTTTCTTTTAAGGCATTGGCACCAATGTATAGTTTATATTTTCTTTTCAAAGCTGCCAATTCAAACCAGTTTGTGTCCTCCAGCAGACTCTCAGGATCCTCAAAACCTGCAAAAACAGCCTCTGATAATACTGAATACCTCCACAAACTGTAGACAATGATCTGCTGCATGACTTAATTCATTCAGAACCACAACAGAAAAAACTAAATAATATTTTGGATTAAATTATTTATTGAAACTTCAATGCCAGGCTTAAAAAAAAATCCCCCCTCTGTGAAGCATTTCAGCAAACCTTGATGAATTCACTTCAAGGTGCTGCAGAAAAAAAACTGACATCATAATGACAGAAAACAGCTCAAATTCCTTGCTTTCAGAGAAAATCTCTGGCTCACACTCGGATTTACAAATAACCTCTAACGCTGAGTGACATGTTTGTGCCTCCGAGAGGCTTCAGCGTGGAGTTAGGGCGACGGTTAATGTTTGATGTCTGCAGGTGTACTCGTACTGATACGTCAAAGAGTTTTATTTATACGGAGTCTCAAGTCTCCTCTGCTGTGCGGTACAAGAGTCAGAGCTGTGCAAACATATATTCACAGTTATCCAGTTTAAAAGAGTTCTCCTCATGTTTACCTTCGCTCCAAAACAAAGTGTGGAAAAGAAATTTTGCTCTGATAAAGATTTTGGTCATGAAATCAGGCACCTCCTTGGCTCTTCCAGAGAAAAGAGGATCACTGTATTCCCAGTATTCTAGGGTCAGATCCACCAAAGACAACAATGAGGGGTTTTCATTGTTTAAGCTACATTATTATTACCTAGGCTAAGCTAAGCTAAGCTAAGCTAAGCTAAGCTAGGCAAGGTAGCTACCAGGGCTGTCAGCTCAAACTCGATACTCGATGTTGTCTGACTTCTACAAACACCCTCTGTTCAACGATGAGTTCTTTTAAAGGAACATTACAACCTTTAATCAAACGTCCTTCTCTTCTCCAAAGTTTGACAGAGATCAGCTCAACATGATAGCTCAGCCTAGCTCAAAGCTTAGCTTATTTAGTAAATGAATCATGAAAAAGTCTTTAAAATAAATTAATACATGACTTTACTTTGTGCCTTTCAGTCAGCCATATGTATATAAAGATTATTTAAACTCTATATTTAATTTCTTCTATTTATTTCCTCATTAGCTGAGGTTTGTTCTCCCTCTTTAATGCTTTTCTTGAATTACAAAGTTCGTTGTTTTTTTTTTGAACATGGGGGTAAAAATCCATACTCAAAGTGTTAATACACAATCGTGTGTGTTGATAATGTGCAAAGCAGCTGGCCCACTCCTCATCTACAACAATACTGCTGGCCAATTTGTCAGCATTCCCACCACGCAGGCCGGCAGCACCTCGTCAAGTGCTCAGCCCCTCAGCAAGAGAAGAATGAGCGTCCCTCATATTGCAAGTGTGGGTGCATATTGCTGCCTCTCTTTAGACGAGATGAGTGGTTTCTTGGCTCTAGTTAAGTGCATTTCTACCCAAAGTGGGAGTTTCCTCAGGAAATGCGCACGTTATTTGTCTGTGAGCAAGATCACTCAAAAAGTTCCCAGCAGAATTTGATGAAATATTCTGGAAATTTTGATCATGGCACAAGGAAGAACTGTTTGGGTTTTGGTGGTGATTTGTGTACGGACGAAAATCATAGTTGCCAGGTCTGTGTATTATAAGCAACTTTGGGCTTCTTTTTTTTGAAAAGTTAATTGTAAATATTGGCAGTTTCAGGTTGTGTTTTTCTCTGATGCACTCTAATACCAATATAAATTCAATTCAGAATTTACACAACTTACTTTGCCTTACTCTAAACACAAATGTCAATTTTACTGTAAAAAGAGGGGCAAAAATGATGTTTCCACCAAAAAGAAATCCTTATAGCCAGAATTAAATTGATTTCTAAGGTAGCCATTACTGTTTTCACCATAATAAAGCTGTAGAGGATCATCATTAAACTTAGATAAAAGCCTGACTATGTTTGTTTGGTTACAAAAATCAAGGTTAGATAGACTGTTTAGGGATAACAGAGTTAAAAGTAACAGTTGCCCCTCTCTTCACTCCTGTATAAAGAAAAGGATGTTGAAGGAGTTAATTAAGAGCCGAAAATGTGAAGTTGAAATGCAATGTAAATAAAAAAAATCAGAACATGTTTTATGTAGATTTCTCTTTAAAATGAAACAAAAGTAATATATCACATTACAAACACACACAGAAAAAAAATAACTGGAGGTCACTTGTTTTGGGCTTGTTTTTATCGACCTGGTTGCTTATTTTAGTAGAAAATCTGGCAACACTGATTAAGATCTATATTTTTCAGTATTAGCTAACATTGTGTGGTACATTCATTTTTAATAGACTAAATGTCAGATATAATTCGGTGGAGGTCTGTGCTCTTGTAAATTAAAAATGTACCCATACTGTATAATCCTTTTTAGTGAGTTGGTGTAGAAATGCTGAAATACAGTGAAGTTTACAGAAATCATTTACAGTGAATAGTCGAAAAAACATGTCACGGTGCACATGACTGCTGGGAAATTATCACTGTAGAAAGAAATATCTGACTAACAGAGCTGTTTGATCATCAGCCTTCACTGGACTGGCCAAAACTACAATCACAAACACAGATGCACTGTACTTCACAGGCATCAATGTTCCTACGATGCAGAGAGTTTGGATAAAGCCGACCGGTCTGCGCTGCTGCGGCTGCGGCTGCTGCTGCGGCGGCACAAAAGGAAGAGAAAGCAAAAGAAAGATGATGGCGAAGGATGATGTGTTTTTGTTCTCCCCTCCCACTCTCTGTGTTGCAGCCTTGACGGCTCCAGGCTATTGTGTCCTCAAAGCTCAGGTCCTTCAGGTTGCCGTGTTGCAGCTCTGTATAAACCCACGACTCCCAGACTTTGTCATGGAATAAGACTTCTGAAATAAAACGACAGGTGAATGTAGTTTATTCCCCCACTTCAGTGTGAGGCTGTTGTCATGTTAGCATGGTGCTGTTATCACCTGCCCATCGGCTTTGTCTTCAAATAGATCCTTCTGCTTTTTCATATCCGTGTGGCCGATAGAGGCTACTACTCTACCAGCCTTGTGTTTCTTCAAGTAGTCTTGACAAGCGTTTTTCTCCTGAAAAGTTATTGATTGGAGCTTCTTTAGAGCAATTGGAGAGCAGATTGTACTTCAGCACACGCACAGCGAGGAGGAGAGATCTACTGTGTATCAACAAGTCTTTCATTCCAGCAACAATTCATGTTTGAATGTAGAAAATGGAAGTACAAGCACTCCTGCATCTTCAGAGCAACAAACAGTTTCATTATGAGCCGAAATTTTCCTTGAATATGAAAGCACCGATGACACCAATCATGAAACAGGTTTTTCTGACAGTACACTGAAAAAAGGTTGCTGTAAATTTACTTAACTTAGTGTAAATGTCTTCACAGAATCTTTGCTGTATTTCAATTCACAGCACTGTTTTTCTATTACGGTATCATTGTGGTGTATTATTCTTCAACTTTGACTTTCTGCAGTTTGTTGTTCCCAAAGTCCAAACTGAGCTGGGGAAGAAGGCCTTTAGGTTTTTTGCTCCTTTTGCGTAGAATAATCTGCAGACTGAATTTAAATTACAGAACCTCGTGTCTTTAAATCTTTAGTGAAAACCCTTGAAACCAAACTGTCTGTATGCCACTGCTTTAGCTGATGGTTTTTTATTACTGTACCTGTTGCTTATGTTGAGCTGTGTGAGTCTGAGTGTGTTTGATTTGGAAACTGCATTGCTGCCATTCTTGGCCAGGCCCCCCTTGAAAAAGAGATCTTTGATCTCAATGGGACTAGGCTGGTTAAATAAAGGTTAAATAAAAATAAGTAAAATAACTTCTTTAATGCACTTTGAATTACAGTGAACTTGCTGTATAATGATTTCTATAACTCTATCTTAAAATATTTAAATGATCATTTATAGCAATACATTCATTCATTATGTACTCTGCTGATCCCTGTTGGGGTCGCGGGGGGGGCTGGAGCGGGGTACACCCTGAACTGGTCGCCAGCCAATCGCAGGGCCACATAGAGAGATAGACAACCATTCATTGTCACACTTATACCTAAGGGCAATTTGGAGTCACCAATCAACCTAATGAGCATGTTTTTGGTCTGTGGGAGGAAGCCGAAGTGCCCGGAGAGAACCCACGAATGCACGGGAAGAACATGCAAACTCCACACAGAAAGGCCCTGACCAACCCAGGGCTTAAACTGGCAACCCTCTTGCTGTGTAGCAGGTGCACTACCTGCTGCACCCTCATACTAGGGAAAGACCTACTTCAACACGGACATATGTAAACTCATTTTATTCAGATTTCATTCCTGAAAACAGCTGACACTGGAGTTTATTTTGCACAGCAGTGCAGAAATTTTTGTTTTGTTGGTCCCAGCGGGGTCTCAGTGAATCGCTTTGCACAAGAACTTTCAGCTTCTTCCCTCTGGATGGAGACAGGGCAGTTTTCACCTTTTTGCCAATGACTCAAAAAAATCTTCATGATGTGATACAATTTGAGTGTTGATTCTAATTCAGATGTCTTTGGTTTTTAAGGGATATGTTAGTATTGTTAGGTCAGGCAGTTTTCCACATTTTCACTAATAACTCCGCAAGGTCTCTACAGATCTTGATCACATTTACATGTACTAGAAAGAAGTGATTAGATTTTGGTGGTGATCTGCATGCATGTTAAGGAAGTTTTCCCTATTTTAGTTAATAACTAAAAAAAATTTCTGGAATTGTTGGTCAAAGCACAAGTAAATGTTATTTGACTTTGGTTGTTGATATGAAAACAGATGCAGATCAGAGTTGTTAATGGGTCTGCTCTATGAGGCAGTTTCAGACTTTCAGCTTCTTCCTTCTGGATGGAGGTTTTCAATCCCAAGCTGCAGAACAAAAAAGTACAAAAGCTGTTTTGTTCCCTCTGTTGCCATGTTTGCACATATCTTATTATTTATGTCTTTATTAGGCCCTCAATTTGATTTTACCCTGGCTTCAAGGGTGGAATAATTGACCTGTGATTACCTCCACCAAGGGAATTCTGTTTTTGCAGGCACACAGGGTATTTTTACAGGATTTGTTAACATAATCAGATTGGGCTGTTTTCAACATTTACCATAATAACTCAAAAAGTTCTCTGCAGATTTCCATGAAAATTTTAAGGAATGTTGGTCACGGTGAAAGGAAGAAGTGATTTGATTTTGGTGGTGAATCAAATACGGATGTGGATCCAGGAATTCATTTTACAAAATTTGTTAATGTTGCAAGATAGAGCAGTTTTCCACATTTTGCCAATTACTTAAAAGTTTCTTCATGGATTTTCATGAAATTTTCAAGAAATATTGTTCATGACACAAGGAGAAAGTGATTCAGTTTTGCTGGCAATCTGAATCAGGATGTGGATCCCAAATTTCTTTTAAACAATTTGTTAACATACGAGACAGGTTAGTGTTTCACATCTTTGACAAAAACTCGCTCAACAATGTTTCTACTTGCTTCTCCATCAACTTATAATTAAAAGCTAATAAATAATAATAATAGTAATACATTATAAATACAAAAATCAACATCAAACAGTTTAAAGGATAAGTTCGGTTTTTTGACACCTGGACCTTATTTTCAGGGTTAAATACGCTTGTAGACTCACCCAGACAATTTTGGCAGAGCTCGGAGCCATTTTCGAGCAATTTAGATCCATCCAACGGCGTTTTTTTCTCATGCGATAGTAGCGGATGGGGCCAGAGATTGAAGCCCCTAAATTAGACATTATCTGCTGCGAAACTCACTCCTCCTCTGTTGCCATTGCTGTGCAATGTCCACAACAACACCACCAGTTAGCCCCCATTCGTGGACGTGCAGTGGTTGCTTGTTCTCTGGCCAGCTGTTCGGCTCTTTCCCTCTGCATCCTCCTTTCAAATAGCTCCTCGTCGGTATATTCTGGCTCAAAACGATACGGGCATCTATTATACTCAAAGTCGTCGTCAGACACTTCTGCCATGTTGCACAAAAATAGCTGTGTAGCCGTGTAGCCTAGCAACAACAGGCTCTACTCAGCTGCGCTCTTGCGGCGCATGTCTGTGACGTCACCAAAAGTTACCCATCCTTGTATAGCCCCGGATGACCATAACAACGAAGTTGAGCTGACGTGGTGATAACACTGGCCATTCATTTATAAAATGTAGCTGAAATGAGCGAGTTTCGCAGCAGATAATGTCTAATTTAGGGGCTTCGATTTCTGGCCCCGTCTGCTACTATGGCATGAGAAACAACGGATGGATCTAAATTGCTCGAAAACGGCTCCGAGCTCCTCCAAAATTGTCTGGGTGAGTCTACGAACGTATTTAATCCTAAAAATAAGGTCCAGGTGTCAAAAAACGAACTTATCCTTTAAAGGAATATTCCGCAGATTTCTAACACTGCAGATTTGTTAATATTGTTTGCTAGAACAGTTCTTCACATTTTTAATAATAACTCTGCGATAAATCTCAGAAATACCTTGCCGGAGGTTTGTGCTCTGAACGCACCTCTAGCATTCAAAGATGTTAAGGGTCGATATTCCTCTTTCTCCCTGAAGTGCCTTAAGCACTTTATCATTTTATTGTTTAATTATTTTTATCGCCGTCAGTTTTTAATTATGGATTGATTTATTTAAACAGTGTCCCTTCCCGTGTTATGATGGAAGTCTTTAGCTCTCTGGCCGCAGAACAAATTTAGGTCCAAATAAAGTTAACTGAATCTGTTCAAAGGCCTTAAGGAGCTTTAACTCGACCTAACTGTGCATGCCAGCATGCTGAGCGAGTAAAACAAGCATCAGCTACTATTCATCCATCAGCGAAGCCTAGTGGCTTTCTGTAAACATGTTGTTCTTTTAATGTTTAAATTCTTTAACCCCAAAGTCAACAATCAAACTCTTTAGCTTCAGAATTTAGCTGTAAGAGTACCTTACCTGCTCAAGGTGACAGTTTTTTAAAATGATTTTTTAATGACTGATCCCACACAAATATAAAATGTATAATTTCCTGGTTAGCTTTGTTGCTAAAGGTTTTGCAGCTAATTATGATCTATTCTATGTCTCTCTTTGTTAAAAAGAGTCAGTGTCTTCTACAGAGCACTCCTCATATCAAACTTTACACATTTGCTTTAACTCTGCACAAACTTCTTTTGTGTAGCTAAAGGTGTTATTTTCATTGAAAAATTTGTCTATTTTCACCTAAAAACTTGTGCTCGACATAGCAGGTTTTATTCCAAAGAGGAGAATTAACTATAAAGACACTCAAGAAGTGAGCACAGAGACTCGATCAAATGCTGTAACCTCTGAATGTTTGCAGGGCACGGTGTCATTGTGTATTATTCTTTGCCATGAATAAAAACCCAGGAGACATAAAGAGTGTGTCTCTTCTCTCTAAAATCACATTTTACAAGTTTACTCTCACCATTGTTTAAGTTATCTGTTCTGAAAGTGGGCAGATGCAGCGTTTTAAAAGGAGTATTTTAAGCTCGGAGACTGAGGTATGCCATCACATTCCTCTGAAAGAACTAACTTGAACCAGACAGACTTTTGTCATTTATAAGTTAACAAAAGTCCTTTTGAGAAAATTTCCCAACTAGGAGTGAAACTGTCTCCACAATGAGGGAATTGTGCCAAAGGTCAGAGACAAAATAAAGATGGATTTGGTGCTTTGTGTTTGAGAGAAAGGATTAAAAGACATAAAAACTGATCTGAACTTTGAGGTCTGAAGAAACAGAGCATACGTCTTTGGGCATAAGTGGAACTTTGAGAATGTTTGGCTGCTGATCGTTAACAATTACGATTTAATATATCACTTTACACGGGTTAACAAGGTATTTGCAGACTGTTGTCCAGTATTTCATTTATGAAAAATCCATTCACTACAATCTTATTCATATATGTGAAGGTAAAAGGTGAGAAAGTTGTTTAATCCTGTGCTTGCACGATGTATCTTTTTACTGTTCTTTTAAAGTAGGAAACAAATCGAGAATCCTTGGTGGCCGACCAGAGCCAATGCCTACAACTGCTCGTTGCAGTTCAATAAAAACTTTGTAAAGTAATAACTGGATTTTCACTGGTTTTGTAAGGCCAAAAATGGGTCTTCACTGTTATTTTAAGGCCAAAACTGGGTTTTTAGTGGTTTTGTAAAGTGATAACTGGGTTTTCATAGGTTTTGTAAAGCCAAAACTGGGTTTTCACTGGTTTTGTAAGGCCAAAATTGAGTTTTCACTGGAATTATAAAGCCAAAAGTCGGTTTTCACTGGTTTTGTAAAGCCCAAAAAGTTTTTTCACTGGTTTTATAAAGCCAAAACTGGGTTTTTACTGGTTTTGTAAAGCGATAACTGGGTTTTCACTGGTTTTATAAAGCCAGAACTGGGGTACACAGGTTTTTTAAAGCCAAAACTGGGTTTTCACTGGTTTTATAAAGTCAAAACTGGTTTTTCACTGGTTTTAGAAAGCCAAAACTGGGTTTTCACTGGTTTTATAAAATCAAAACTGGTTTCTCACTGGTTTTATAAAGCCAAAACTTTTTTTTTTACTGGTTTTGTAAAGCGATGTCTGGGTTTTCACTGGTTTTATAAAGCCAGAACTGGGTTTTCACAGGTTTTTTAAAGTCAAAACTGGTTTTTCAGTGGTTTTATAAAGCCAAAACTGGGTTTGCACTGGTTTTTTAAAGTCAAAACTGGTTTTTCACTGGTTTTATAAAGCCAAAACTGGGTTTTCACAGGTTTTTTAAAGCCAAAACTGGTCTTTTACTGGTTTTGTAAAGTGATAACTGGGTTTTCACAGGTTTTGTAAAGCCAAAACTTGGTTTTCACTGGTTTTGCTAAGTGATAACTGAGTTTTCACAGGTTTTGTTAACACACATGCTCTCCCTAGTCCCCTCTCTAGGCCTAGAGCACTTGGTTTTGCTGTGTTCTCGCTCTTGCAGGTGTTTTCCTCTTATTGAACCTCATCAAGCCGATGTAGGCTTTTTGCCTCGTGGTCACCATAAGTATCAGAATCAGAAACAGAAATACTACATGAATCCTGAAATGGAAATTCGGTTGTTCCAGTTGCTCTTATGTACAGTAAAGCAGCAGGAATATCAGGTAAAGACATTAACAGAAGATACGAGTATAATAGCATTTAAATATGCAAAAATGACAACATGTAGAATCTTTTAGACATAACAAATTTCCCTTAATGAAGGAAAAAAATACTAAATGATTATCACTTTTGCTTATATCCACCTTGAACCAAATTTTGTTCCACTTGGAAGCGAACTAAGATCGTCATTTTTAGTGAACCAGAGTTCATATGAGGCTTCACACCAGCCCAGATGAACCATAGTTTCCATAAAAGTAGGTGTGAAGGCTACCTAAATTTTAATTACCTTTGCTTTCTGCTTGTGTTTGTTTGTCTGACAGTGAGCAAGATTACTACAATTCTCAGTGGATTAAGATGACATTTACTGGGAATGTTGGTCATGGCACGAGAAAGAAGTGCTTCAGTTTTGTTGGTGATCTGAATAAGAGTACAAATCCAGGAATCTCTTAACTCACAATGTCTAAGCCACAATCAAGCACTCATATTGTGGTCACCGTAACTGTTTGTTTTAAAGTTCCTCATCTTTTCTGAGCTGATATTTTAAGGTCTTGACTAATTTAAAGTTTTTACTCGTATATATTAAGTTTATATTTAAAGATGACCTTGATCATTTGCATTAACAGAATTCTTAACTACTTAAAGCTGCAGGACACCCTTTAAGGTGCATTTTATGGTACCCTACACGTACTGAGCATAATAAGATGTTGCAAAGCCCTTGCTTCTCTGTGCACTTCTACACCTGTGTAAAGTGAACCTTCAGCATCTGTTTAAAGTTGCCCTGCAAATGTTCACATCATTCTGTCTTTAGAAGCACTGAATAAAATCTGTTTTGACTGAGCATCTGTGTTTTCAACGTGACTGTATGCATCTTTAGAACCTTCTTTTGCAAGGACTTCACAAACAAACCCTCTTTCAGCCTTTTCAGGCCCTCTTTATTAACAGATGCAGACGGTGTGAATTTTGACAGCACTTTTTAATTTAGTTTTAGATATAGTCTATTGCCTAAAATATCTTTATGTTTTAGTCATGATTTAGTCATATAAATTGTTTTAATTTTAGTCTAGTTTTAGTTGATGAATTTCCACAACATTTTAGTCGATGAAATCTGCCGTAAATTTAGTCGACTAAAATATGAAGTGTAAAGTGTAAGGCATTTTTTATGTTTCCTTGAATTTCTGAAGTCATGTTTTACACTTGGATAAAATCAAACATCTAATAACCATTAATTGAATGCTAGTAAAGTCTGAATGTATAAATGAACAGAAACAAATTGAACTTTTGTGTGAAATGCAGTCACCTTTATTTAGGCTACCTGGCAGAGCATCTCAGTTACAATACCAGAACTGACAACAAACAGTGAACCTGCTCTACATGAATATATCAATTCATAAAGAGAGGAGCTCTGATTGGATCGCTCCCCAACTTATCCCACCACCACCAAGCTAAGGCAGCTGTGATTGGATGTCCCTCTTAACTCATCCAACCTTTCCACACAACCAAAGTAGCTGTGATTGGATCCTACTTTCTACATGAGTACAGTGAGGTCTGATTGGATTAAGTCTCTGTCAAACATTTTCATCTATTTTTTATGTGTTGATGAAAATGTCAGTTCATTTAGTTTGAGTTTTTGTCCATGTGCACTTGTTTTTATTAGTTACTGTCTAGTTTTTGTCACGGGAAAAAAGGTTGTTGACAAAAACTATGACGAAAATAATTAGTCAACAAAACTAACACTGGTGCAGAACCCAGAAACCAGACTCTCTCTTCCTCCGAGTAGCATTCTTAATATAGTGAGATGTTTGTCCCTGAAGCTGCCTGATCGGGACAAACATAAAAGTAGGCTGCTGTTAGTCATTGCACAAGGTCACATCTTTTCAAGCTGCCTAACATTCACACCTCTTGCTGCTCGAGGAGATTTCACTTGAGCCTTGTCAGAAATAAACATAAAAAACAACATTCATCTGAGAAGGTCCCTTAAAGAATCGCTTTATGTGTCTCAGAGTGAAATATCACTACGCTGCACTTATAGAAAAAGCATTATACATGTGTTATAGTTAACCCAGCACACACAAACACCAGATAAACCTCCTCAGTAGGCCTTACCTCCATAGTATCCATACGCTCCAGGTCCTAAAATGTCAGGGTCCTCCAGCCTGCCTCCCAAGGGCCTCATCCTTCTTGGCCCCCTGAAGAAGGCATGCCTCCTGGCCCCCAGAGCGCTCAGCTGCTTCATCCGCCGCTCTTTGGATCTTCTGTTCTGAAACCAAACCTGCAGCACAGCAGAGACACGGGGGTCAAGGTTATCAGCCGGAGCATTCACTGCTTTTTTTTCTTTAGCATGACATCTCGGAACGAGTGGGAACATTTGAGGGATGGAGACGTTCAAACGTCCACCACAGGGCTGGGAAACTTTGATTACCAAGAGGGCCATATCATTTTTTTATTTAGTGCCTGAGGGTCACACTGTTACATATTGTTGGGCACTCTCAATGAGCAAAAAATAAACAAAAAAATAGCAAATATAAAGCTCAAAAAAGGATTATACCATCACTAATATGTTTTAACTCAAACACAATTAAAAATTAATGACTTAATGAGCATGACACATTACTTAAGCCAATTTAAGCTTCTTATTCATGCAATAAAATAATGAATGTTTACCAGTTTTTAAAGCCAAATATATTACATTTACCAATGTTTCCAAATATATTTTTTACCAATACTATATATTGTATTTTAATGCCTCATAAAGATAATTAGAGACACAAGCATAGCAAAGTTTGTTCTTTAATGACTTGTAAAAACAAAGCATGTAATAACAATCTAAGTTTAGTAAAAATACTTTATTACCAATCCTAATTTGTAAATTATTTAGTACTGGTTACTCAGGATGAATCATATTTAGCGGCTGTTATTATCTTTTTTTAAATTTTCAATTTTCTTTTTTTTTTTTTTTTTTTTTGGAAGGGGGGGGGGGGGGGTTGTAGGGCCACAGTGAACCCCTGGCCACCAGTTGCCCACCCCTGCTGGTCTACCATGTGATGTCAAATCACGTTGTAAAAGTTAGAATCCTGATTATTCTGGGTGATTTCTTTAATTTCTCTATTTTTATTTTCATGCTCATTCTCACAGAGTCTGCTTTGGACACAAACAAAAATAAAAATTTAAAACGCCACAGATTTAATCCCTCATAAGAAAGATTAATTTTATGCAAATGATGACCAGAATTTGCTAACCAACATCCTTGTGAATATTTTCAGTTTTGTGATTATTAGCTTTCACTTAGCATCAACTACTTATTTGACTGTTCAGTCATAACACTGAAGATTCTTAAAAACAATCTCTTTAAGCATTTAATCATCAAAAATATTCTACTTAAATTCAGAAGTAAACAAATATCAGATTAATCTTGTTCTTTATCCGTGCTGCATGACTCATTTATTTTACTTGAGGCATTAAATGTTGAAAAATAACTAAATGAAAGTAAACAGTGTTGTGTAGATGTCTCAGAGTATAAATATATGACAACAGCCAGTGCAGCGGTGCAGGTGCCTCACAGCACGAGGGTTGCTGGTTGGATTCTGAAGTCAGCCTGTGCCTTTCTGTGTGTAGTTTGAATCTTCCACATGTACATGCTCAGGTTTTCTCCAAATATTCTGGATTCAGCCCACGGACCGAACACATGCTTGTTTTCATCAAAAAACCTTTTTCCCCCTGACGAAAACTAGACAGTAACTTATAAAAACAAGTGCACATGGACAAAAACTAAAACCGACATTTTCATCAACAAATAAATACTAGATGAAAATGTTTGACAGAGACTTAATCCAATCAGACCTCACTGTACTCATGTTGAAAGTAAGGACAAGTTAGGAATATATCCAATCACAGCTACTTTGGTTGTGTGGAAAGGTTGGATGAGTTAAGAAGGACATCCAATCACAGCTGCCTTAGCTTGGTGGTGGTGGGATAAGTTGTGGAGCGATCCAATCAGAGCTCCTCTCTTTATGAATTGATATATTCATGTAGAGCAGGTTCACTGTTTGTTGTCAGTTCTGGTATTGTAACTGAGATGCTCTGCCAGGTAGCCTAAATAAGGTGACTGCATTTCACACAAAAGTTCAATTTGTTTCTGTTTAAACGTTACTAGCATTCAATAAAGGGTTATTAGATATTTCATTTTATCCAAGTGTAAAACATGACTTCAGAAATTCAAGGAAACAAAAAAATGCCTTACCCGTTACACCTCATATTTTAGTCAACTAAATTTACAGCAGATTTCATCGACTAAAATGTTGTGGAAATTCATCAACTAAAACTAGACTAAAATTAAAACAATTCAGATGACTAAATTATGACTTAAACTGCGTGCAGGTAAAATGGTGGCCGATCCCTGTCACCCTGGACACTGACTCTTTTTGACCCTCCCCTCTGGCAAGAGGCGGTGGTCCATCTGGACTAAAACCTCTCGGGACCTCAGCAGTTTCTGAACAGAACCCCAGCACTCCCCATGAAACAGACTGTCATCCAGCCCAATATGATCCACAGCACACTGTTTTTATATTTTTATTTATACTGTTAAAAAAATCACTGCTCATCTGTACAGCTCCCTCACTGCTTCTTCTAATGTTGTGTTTTTGTTCTTTTTTGTGCCTATTATATATTTTGTACATTTTCATATCTACCAAATTTAATTTGCACTGTTTTCTACATGTTTCTAGACTTTATTTTATTCCTGACTCTTTATTGTTATTCTAATCATATTATGATTGTTTTCCAATCATAATATAATAACTTATCAAGTCAAATTCCTTGTATGCGCAAATGTACTTGGCAATAAATAACAATTCTGATTCTAATTTTCCTCTCTAGGTGTGCTGCTTTTTCCTTTAATTTCCTCTTTTTTATCAGGTTTTATATACTTGTTCACATTTCTTTCTTTTTTATGTGTTTGCTGCAAAAAAAAAAAATAAAACCTTCAGGGAGAGTACAATTCAGTTCAGTGAGAAATTGTATAGAGTTGGATTTTTATATTGTGGATGAGATGGTACTTGACTGGTAACAGAGGTTTATTTATTTTTATTTTTTAAACATGTATACGAAGATGTCAGTGTAACCGTTTCAGCAATTTCTATGCCAAACTGCCTAATAAACATATTAATGAAAAAAAATTATCAATCAATCAATCAAACTTTATTTATATAGCACTTTTTATACCAAAAATGCAGCACAAAGTGCCTTACAAACAGAGATAAATTAAAATAAGATATATATGAGTGCGATTGGTTGTCTGTGTCTATGTGTTGGCTGGTAAACAGTCTGGGGTAAACCCTTTGACCCAGATGGACTAGTGAACTCTACTGAACAGTTCATCTAGTGTGTCAGGTTAGAGAAAAATCACCCTATCTTGCAATGTTGACAAATCCTTTAAAAAAAAAACAAAAAACTCCTGGATACACATCTGGATTTAGATCACCACCAAAAACTAACCACTCCTCCCTTGTGTCATGTCTAACATTCCCTAATAAATGTCATCAAAATCCATTGGGAACTTACTGAATTATTTTGCAGGCAAACAAACAAATGGACAAACGGTAACAAAAACAAGACCTCCTTGGTGGAGCTAATAATCACCAGAAGTGCTCCGAGAGCACAAACCTCGTCCAAGGCATTTCCAACATTGTCGGGCAAGTTGTTGCCAAAAATCCCGCTCTGCTAGGAATCCATACATACATTTTTTATTCTGCATATTCCTTTTGGGGGGTTTTTCCCAGCTGATATTGGGCAAGAGGCAGGGTACACCCTGAACCAGTCACCAGCCAATCACAGGGCCACACAGAGAGATGGTCAAACATTCACACACACTCATACCTCAGGACAATTTGGAGTCACCAATCAACCTAATGAGCATGTTTTTGGTCTGTGGGAGGAAACCGGAGTGCCCAGAGAGAACCCACACATACACAAGGAGAACATGCTAACTCTGCACAGAAAGGCCACGACCGACCCGGGGACCAAACTGGCAACCTTCTTGCTGTGAGGCACATGCACTACCTGCTGCACCACCATTAAGAACTCCTTGTTCAAAATTCTTTGATCCACATCCAGCTTTAGACCCCCACCAAAATCACTCTTTCCTTGTGCCCCTATCAAAATTCCATGAAAATTGAATCAAAACCTCGCCATAAGTTTTTGAGTTATGCCATTCACAAAGAAACAAATGCAGGCAAAAACTACAAAAATAAAATAATACAATAATAAAAATACAGCATAGAACACCAGGCAGTACAGGTGTACTATCAGGTGTAATCACTGCAGTTCTTTATCTGCCAAAGAGCACCGAATCACTCACACACATCATGATAAAAAGACCGTTTTTACAGTAGAAATAGAAACATGCTTACAGGCATGTTCACATGTCCTTCATGCCCTCACACTGCAAGACGTTCAAGGTTAAGTATCGTTAAGGGCAGACGGGCTGATACGAGTACAAGCCCACTTTGTTTGTTTTAGTTAGGTGGCCTTAAAGGTCCCACATCATCAAAATACAGTTTCTAATAGTTTTAAACAAAAATGCACTCACTGGCCAACTTATCAGGTACTCCTCATTTTATGAGCTAATCACATGGCAGCAACCCAGCGTATTTTTTGATGCCTTCCAGACAATCGGCTGAGTTTCAAACTGAGCATCAGAATGAGAAAGAAATGTGATATAAGTGACTTTGAAGGTGTCATGGTTGTTGATGTGTATGTAATCATCTCTAGGGTTAACAGAGAGTGGTCAGAAAAAGAGAAAATATCCACTGAGTGGCAGTTCTCAGATGAAATTTCTCGAATGCTCAACATGTCAAAACTCAAAGCAGACAGGCTCCACCAGATGATGAATCCATAGACAAGAGCACCATAGACAATCCTACTTACAATATTATATATATATGAAGAGAGAGAGATAGTACATTTATTAAAATTCATAAATGCATGCAAGCCTATGTATCTTAATTACTGATTTTTCAGAGGTGATCCCGGGTTTGAGCTGATGGTTTATTTGGGATCAGGAGCCCACCTACACCCCATCCCTTCCCATTTACACTCCATTACTGTATGTCTCACCTGTATCCCTTCACTCTCTCAGTTTTCAGATGGTAGGCTCAGAATTTGGTGTGAACACCATGACAGCATGGATCCATCCTGCCTTGTGTCAACAGCTCAGGCTGGTGGTTTTTGTAGTGTGGGGGAAGTTTCTTGGCACATTTAAGGCCTCTTAGTACCACCTGAGCTTACTCAGCCTACCTGAGTATTGTGGCTGACTAGGGCTGAACGGTTGACATGCTGGTTTGCAATGGCTGGCTTTTGTCCTTTATTGGAATTGTTGAATTTTGTTTTTCTTATTATTACCTATTTAACATGTGGGGGGGGGGAGGTTTTTTTTTTCTATTTAATTTAACTTTTTAACTTAACACAATTAAAGATTTTTTGCACTACATTTTTTAAGTTAATACAGTCAAAGATGTTGTAATAACTGCCATTGGTCAAGGACTTAAAAGAGGCTACATGCATGTTTCTTGTTAATAAATACATTTGGAAGCAATTCTTACCTAAAGTTTTCATCCTTGCCTTAGAGTAACAGCTTTTAATGTTTAATGGTATGATGGAATTTTCTGTCATGTTTTGTGAACATTACTGTACACATAGTAAATTTTGCACTGCAGCTTGATTTGAAGAAAATCGTGAGTTGAATTGTAATCGCAATATCTGCCAGAAAAATCATAATTAGAACTTTTCCTAAAATTGTTCAGCACTACTGCTGACCATGTCCATCCCTTTATGAACACAGTGTACCATCATCTGATGGATACTTTCAGAGGGATAACAAATCACATCACAAAGCTCAAATCATCTCAAACTGGTTTCTGGAACATCAGAATGAGTTCACTGTACTCCAGTGGCCTCCACAGTCACCAGATCTCAATCCTATAGAGCACCTTAGGGCTGTGGGGGAATGGGAGATTCTCATCATGGATGTGCAGTGATGACGTGTTAGGCATTATGGGACATTTGCTCTATTTCAATATCGGCCTATACCAAGATTCAACTTTTTAGGCAACACAATTCATTGAGGCATGTAGACATGGTCAAGAAAACTGATCATCATTACATGGAAGAACGGTGCTTTAACTGACTTTGAATGTTTACACTACAGAGCTGATCTTGGCGAATGCTGGTGCAGAAGGCAGCTTCACAGCCCAAGTTAGACCTTCAAATTTTAACTTTCTGTCCCTCTTCAAATCCAGACTCAAAACCTACCTGTTCAGGACTGCATACTCCAATTAAGAACAACCTGCCATTTACATCCCCACATCTGTTACAGCCTGTTGCGTTTTACTGATCTTATTGTTCTTATTGTTGATATTATTGTTGTGATTTTTAAACTTTGCACAATGTTCTTGAGAATCCTGATAGGCACTTTTAAATAAAATGTATTATTATTATTATTACTAAGTTTTGTTTAAATCAATATGTTGGAGGACAAACTGAATGATTCCACAACTTCTGCTTCACTTTTCAGTCATTACGGCTTTTAAAAATAATCAGAGGGGATGGTAAAGTAGAAAAATGTTCAATCTAATGCTCTGAGAGATAAGCAGTCAAAGCTATAAATCTCATTATAAACGTTTATAATCTGATGCTCTTACTTACGAGTTCAAATAAACAGTCAAAGCTCTGAGTAGGAATATAAATATATATCCTGATGCTCTTACTTAGGAGTTGAAATAAACAGTCAAAGCCATAAATCAGAGTCTAAAAAGGCTCATCGCTCGTGTTAAATAAACCGTCTTTGGGGAGCGAACAAAGGCAGGATTTCACAAAGTGTTAAAAAAACCCATCACACACCATATGGAAGAATGTCTGCATTATAAGCACATAACACATCTTGCATCACTGCTGCATAATGATGTATGTTCAACCCTGGCAAGGCTACACCACAGGCAGAATCCCACTGTGCTGCAGATTAACAAAAACACACACACGCACACGGAGCAGAAAAAACACCTAAAACCACTTAGGCTGTGTTCTGTGTGCTCCAGCAGGCAAAGGCGACACCTGCTTATTGAGAACAATCGTCTAACTGTAGGGTACATTTTTATGGAAATGCTCTCGCTCCCCTCCAGAGAGCGTTGCTTAGGGATTACGCACACGCACGCACTCATGCTGGGGAGGCAGCGGCGGCAGCGGCGATGTGCGTTGGTGCGTGTGTGAGGGCTCCCCATGTTGAGAGCTGTGGTATTTAACGCACAGCGAACGAGGAAGGAGGAGGAGGATGACGAAACAGAGACTCCATTTTGGCTCCAAGCTACAAAAACACAGAGACGGAGGGACGGACGGCCCGACTGATTGACTGAGTTCTGTTTTTGCACACAAGCACGAACACACATGCACAAAACACAGGGCCAGCTTTTGTTATTTTGAGGCCCCAAGGTAATATGAGACCCTTCCCTATTTAGCTCCAAACAATCACAACATAAAAATGAAATATTTTGAGATGCTTTAGAACCTTGGTTCCCAACTAGGGAGTCTCATAGAGGTAGTGTTGCCAGATTTTTCTACTGAAATAAGCAACCAGGTTGATAAAAACAAGGCCAAAACAAGCCAGCTACTATTTTTTCCTAATGTGATATATTCCTTTTTTTTTTTCTTTTTTTTTTTAAAAAGGAGAAATCTACATAAAGTGTGGTTTGATTTTCTTTTACATTACATTTCAATTTCACAGTGACATTTTTTTTTATTTGGATCTTAATTAACTTCTTCAACATCCTTTTGTTTGGAGGTGGGACATCCTTTTCTTTATACAGAAGTGAAGGGAGGGGCTACTGTTATTTATAATTCTGTTATCACTAAACAGTCTGTCAGACCTTGATTTGTGTAACCAAACAGACATATTCAGGCTTTTACTGAAGTTTTATGTTGATCCTCTACAGCTTTATTATGGTTAAAACAGTAATAGCTACATTAGAAATAAATTTAATCCTGGCTGTAAGGATTTCTTTTTGGTGGAAACATAATTTTTGCCCCTCTTTTTCCAGTAAAATTTACATTTGTGTTTGGAGTGGGACAAAGTAATTTGTGTAACTTCTGAATTGAGTTTATATTGGTAGTAGAGAAAGCACCAGATCCCTCCTGGGTTTGGGGGCACAACAAGCCCAAATGAGCAACTGCACTTTAGGAACAAGCCCAAAAAAATGGCCAATATTTACAATCAACTTTTCAAAAAAAGAAGCCCAATGTCACTTATAATAGACAGACCTGGCAACTCTGCAGACGGGGTGTGAGACACTGTCAGGTAGGGCTAACACAATGATAAAACAATGAAGAGAAACTTTCTTTAGAGGTATTTTGCACCATAAAGTGTATGTTTGCCCACTTTATCTCAACTTCATCCATGAAAACAATTAAAATTGGTGCTTATTTTGCCAAGCAATATATCATATTTTCACAATTCTTCACAGCTGTAGAGAAATGGTTTCATTCTTCATCAGGTCGACGCTCCCGCTTACACTGCGCTCTTGGTAAAGCTCTGTCAATAAACAAATCACAGAGCTGATCTCCCTCCCTGTTCACCTGATGGAGCACCGAGACACTTTCTCCTTTTTCAAAGATCAGATCTCGTTTGGAGTCTGTGTCAGAAGTTAAGAGACAAGAAGACCTGCTGCACTGTTTTGACCTGAATGCGGAGCAGCATTGGTCTGAAGCTGTACCTCATATTTTAACTGTACTGTCTAAACTGCACAATAGCTTGGTCATATCTGTATCCCTATTGTTCAGACATTGTAAAACTAGAGTATTTGTGCACTAGACGTAGATGAAGATGTGTGGATGTAGAGACAGTCAGTAATTGTTTAATCTTGCAGAAGCTGCTGCTAGACTGCAGTTTTGTTTCTGAGGAGGAAAAAACAGTTGCGTTGATCTCCAAAGCCACTTCTAATGAATAAATGAAGTTCATATGTATCAGAGCTTGTATATTTTCATCTAAAAAGTAGCCTGATGCAGTAATATTGCAAATCAAGGATACTACTCACTGCGCTGCATTGTGATATTGAAATGAATTTAATCATTAACATCAATCCTTATCCTTTTTGGGGTTGTGGGGACTGGAGCCTATCCCATCTGACATTGGGTGAGAGGTGGAGTACACCCTTAAACAGTCGCCAGCCAATCACAGGCCCACATAGAGAGACGAACAACCATTCACACTCACACAAGTCACCAATCAACCTAATTAGCATGTTTTGAAGTGTGGGGGGAAACCAGAGTGCATGGAGATAACCCAAGCATGTACGGGAAAAACAGGCAAACTCCACACAGGGGGTCCTGACCAACATGAGGATTGACGCAGAAATCTTCTTGCAGTGAAGCACGTCCTCTACCTGCCTTCAATCATGAAGTGTAACCTTAATCTAATCTTAAAACTAGTGAGAAAGCACAACCCTAGTGTGCCACTAATGTGTTTCTTCAATATAGAAAGCACGGTTTGATTGCATAAATAGGTTGGCTACACTGATTTACAACAAACTGTGTGTGAGAAAAAGAAATAACTAAAGAGTCAAGGCATTTCTGACATTTTAGCCAGATTATTATAGAAAATGAGGGAACCTGACCAATCAGTCGAGGTAAAGAAATTCATAATTTCTCTCTTGTGCAGTGTTAATTAAAACAGCACTTTTTAATTTAGTTTTAGTTATAGTCTTTTGCCTAAAATATCTTTTAGTTTTAGTCATAAGTCATCAAAATTGTTTAGTTTTAGTCTAGTTTTAGTTGATGAAATTTCACAACATTTTAGTCGTCGAAATCCACTGTAAATTTAGTCCACTAAAATATGAAGTATAAAGTGTAATGCATTTTTATGTTTCCTTGAATTTCTGAAGTCATGTGTTACACTTGGATAAAATAAAACATCTAAAACTTTTTATTGGATGCTAATAAAGTCTGAATGTATAAATGAACAGAAACAAATTGAACTATTGTGTGAAATGCAGTCACCTTTATTTAGGCTACCTGGCAGAGCATCTCAGTTACAATACCAGAACTGACAACAAACCGTGAACCTGCTCTACATGAATATATCAATTCATAAAGAGAGGAGGTCTGATTGGATCGCTCCACAACTTATCCCACCACCACCAAGCTAAGGCAGCTGTGATTGGATGTCCCTCTTAACTCATCCAACCTTTCCACACAACCAAAGTAGCTGTGATTGGATATATTCCTAACTTGTCTCTACTTTCTACATGACCAAATTAGGTCTGATTGGATTAAGTCTTTATTTGTTGACGAAAATGTCAGTTAATTTAGTTTTAGTTTTTGTCCATGTGCACTTGTTTTTATTAGTTACTGTCTAGTTTTCGTCAGGGAAAAATGGCTGTTGGCGAAAATTATGCTGAAAATAATTAGTCAACAAAATTAACACTGCTCTTGTGCTATGACCAATAGACCCTAAAAAATATTGTCAAAATCCACTTTGAGCTTTTCAAATTTTTAGCAAAAATGTGAAAAACTGATCAGTTGCCCACACAAGTTGTCAATATCTGAGTAAAGCTGCGAGAATCGTCAGTTTCCCCCACTTGTCCTGAAATTACCAGCTTATTTGTACAGTTTAGCCAGTGTGCAGCACATTTACAGGTATTTTAATTACTGACAGTGACTTCAGTTGTGTTCCTCATACTTGATGCTGAATTATAATGTCTAGTTATCCCTCTCCCCCAAGAGGACACCCCCTCCTCATCACACTCGGGCTGTAGTGTATGATATGGTATGGGGTCCGCTGTAATGAGTGAAGGCAGCCGGCTGTAAGTGAGTAAGAGCAGAGAGGTGGGAAAGGGGAGGGTGGTATGTAAATCTGTGAAATCAGCGATAATTACAGCCAGCGCACAAAAAGCCACATCACAGTTGGCAGAGACGGTGCTAATCATCCTGACACAGTCTGCACCCAGACAACACGAGTGTGTGTGTGTGTGTTTGAGACGAGTCCAAAAACAGCGCTGCACAACATGTTTGTTTGGTGTTGTTGCAGGAGCCCCTCTCTCTCTCTATCTCTATCTCTCTCGCTTTTGGCAAAAACAAAATGAAACCTTTCATTAATTTCATGGCTTTGCAGCTGAAACAAAAACACGTGTGATCCTCAAGACAAAACACTGTATTTACTTTTATATCTGCGCATCAAGAAATTGGATTACAAGATCTTAATTTCACAGAAGGAGTGAGCGCCTGCAGGTATGGAGCAGGGAGGAAACTGAAGGCAAACAGGAGAGCAGGATTTACCATGAGAGCTTTAAAACAACAATGAGTCAAAGTGAGGATTTAGAGAGGGTGGAAACAGCAGGATTTCCTTCTAAATGGGTTCTGGTTTTGTGGAGTGGTAAGAAACCAGGCCTGACCTTTATAAATGCTTCTGCCAGCCGGGGTTCAAATCCAGCCCGTGGCCAGTTTGCCGAGTCCTTCCGCTACTCTCTCTTGCTCCCTTTCACAAGCCTGTCTCTCCCTCTCCTATCAATAAAGGCACAAAATGCCCAAAATATATATATTAAAAAAAAAAAAAATATATATATATATATATATATATATATATATATATATATATATATATATATATATATATATATATGTATATCCTGAATATAGAATTCAGCGCATGGGATTTTATATACAACCTCATGATTAAGACAAAACAAGATTTCAGTTTTATCATATTCACCACATTTGCCTTCAGTATGTGTTTTGGTATGACTATTTTGTGCAACTAAGATTTTCAACGTGTTTAATCATTTCTAAACGAGTATATTCAGTAAAAAACAGCCTATATAGTCAACTCGCCTCTTTTAACATCAAGATCAAGTGCACATTGTTTTTAGAGGCAGTGAGAATCATCTTATATGTAATTCTTAAAGGGATACGCCAACTATTTCTTTTATCGCGTCGTGCTTCACTGCCGAGGTAATGACAAGCAGATTGACTCCATTCTTTCAACTGTGTGTGCAGTAACAAGGAAGAGACGGGCAGAGCTCACCCACCACTAAATAGCTTAGCTCAAACACTGGGAGTCAATGGGACATATTAGCCTGCTTCTGCCTACAGTTATCAGATAAACTTTTCAACAACTCTAAATGGTTCTGTGTGCTTGTTGTGGCTCATTTTTTCACCGTGTTATGTTAAGGGATGCTGAGGAGTTTATCTGATGACTGTAGGCAGAAGCAGGCTAATATGTCCCATTGACTCCCAGTGTTTGAGCTAAGCTAATTTGCGGTGGGTGAGCTCTGCCCATCTCTTCCTTGTTACTGCAGCACAGTTGAAAGAATGGTGTCTACTGCTTGTCATTGACTCAGGAGTGAGGCATGACATGAAAAAAAAATGTTGGCATATCCCTTTAACTGATTAGTTAAAAACAAACTGATTATGTCAGCAATTAGCACCAATTATGTTCACTTTCTGTTGGGTGCCTGGGCCTGGATTATGGTGCCCACTTTGGGGGTTTTGGGTTTACCTCATGTTCCTTGAAATGTTTCCTTTGCTTGGGTTTGTTATACTGTTGTGTTTGTACGTATAGCCCAGTTTATATACTGTTGTATCAAGGCGTAATATTTAACCCTCTGTGATGTTTCGCCTCCACTGTGAACGTCCTGAAGGTGGAATAGAGGGACTGGCTGACCCCCTCTTTGCTCTGTCTCCAGAGGTAGTAACAGAGACATTGGAGAGGGAGGGAGTTTGGACACCTCTGATTGACAAAATAATATCACATGGTTGCTACAGATTTGGCGGCTGCGCATTAATGAAGCAAATCCCCCATTCCATCACGTCCCAAAGCTATTGGATTGAGATCTGGTGACTGTGGAGGCCACTGAAGTACAGTGAACTCATCATCATGTTCAAGAAACTGTCTGAGATGATCTGAGCTTTGTGACATGGAGCATTATCCTGCTGGAAGTCTCCATCAGAAGATGGGTAAAGGGATGGACATGGTCAGCAACAATACTCAGGTAGGCTGTGGCATTTACGTGAGGCTTCACTGGTGCCAAGGGGTCCAAAATTGGGCAGGAGCACATCATCATAACATCACCACCAGCAGCGTGAACCGTTGATACAAGGCAGGATGGATCCATGCTTTCACAAAGCCAACTCATGACCCTACCATCTGAATGTTGCAGCAGAAGTTTTCCAATCTTCTATTGTCCCATTTTGGGTGTAAATTGTGGCCTCAGTTTCCTGTTCTTAGCTAACCAGAATGGCCCCTGGTATGGTCCTCAGCTTCAAGATTCAACATCTTGCATTCAGAAATTATCTTCTGCATACCTTGGCTGCATTAAGATAAGATAAGATATTCCTTTATTAGTCCCACAGGGAGATATTCCATATTTACAGCTGCGATCAAATACAAAAAAGAAATATAAAGAATGAAACTAAAATGAAAATAAGTAAAATATATGTAAGTGGTATTTACAGCTGTTACTTACATGTTTGATATATTACATTGGAAAATTTGAGATATTTATATGTATGATTATATAAGTCTTACATAAGTAGATATCTGAGTTACCGTTGCCTTTAGATCACCTCAAACTAGGGCTGCCACAAACGATAATTTTGATAATCAACTAGTCACGACTATTTTTTGCGATCAGTTGACTAATCGGATCATGCATGAACTGCAGCTTACTGCACCAGCATGCAGCTGCTCTTGTATAACCATCATTAGCTTCCAGCTTTAAGTGTTTGAGGTATGTGCTAACTAAAAATAAAGACAATTAAGATGGTCGTTCATTCAACTTTTAATGAACTTTGCAGCTGTTGTAACATTACAGCAAACACATAACATATGTGTTCTAAGGCTAATGAAATTGTCATCATTAATGTTAACGTTTACAGCTGTAAGTAAGAAGCTCACTGTTGACGCTAATGTTAAAAAAAAAAAGACGACATCGATTATTAAATTAGTCACCGCTGATTTTGATAGTCGACGTCGTCATGATTAGTCAACTTATCTTATCAGCCCTGCCTCGAACCTTTGGCATCAACATGGCATTTTGGACCAGAGAACATCCTCTCACTGGATATTTTCTCCTTTTTGGACCATTCCCTGTAAACTCCAGAGATGGTTGTGCTTAAAATCCCTGTAGATCAGCAGTTTCTGACAAACCAGCCTGCCTGGCACCAACAACCAAGCCACATTCAAAGTTGCTTAAATATCCTTTTGTACTCCTTGACCATGTCCACATGCCTAAATACACTGAGTTGCTGCCATGTGATTGGCTGGTTAAATATTTGTGTTAACGAGCAGTTTAGCTGGTGTTCCTTGTTAGTTGCCGGTGAGTGTTTACTCATAGGAAACTTGACTTTCAGTGATTAAAACTTAAAATTAAGATGTACTAAACTCTGAATGACAATCATATTTTATCAGTGAATGAAGGAGTTGGTGTGCCTTCAAGGCCCTCCAAAAAGCCTCAAAATATCTTCACCTAGGCGAGTTATCTTTAAAGAGATCCACAGAGACATGAAGAGGGGGCCTGGTGTTGAACCTGGGCCTCCGTTTGACTAGGAGCAGGCGGGTTAATAGATCACATCATGTTTGGACGTTTCTCACACAGATAATAGAGACGACTTCAATTAAACCTCTGAGTGAAATTAAGAAGTAATTCCACTGATTTATAATCCCTCATTTCTCTCAAATCTGTCTTTGTCTCTCACACAAAGACTCGCACACTCACACACTCTGAGCTTCACCACGGGGTGGTTTTAATATTTGGAGGCCCGAGGCGACGACCAATACGAGGACTTTAATTTTTAACTGCAATCAAGTGAGAACGAGATACTTTAGCAATTGAACTGCCACATTTATTTACCACTACAACACCAATTATACTCATATTCATACATAAACTTAATGATATCCAAAATTCTATCACTAAACTGATCTGAACTATTGTGATAATTAATGTTTTTAAAGGCAAACTCAAGACCTATATCTTTAGTCTGGCTTTTACCTGATTTAATGTACTCGTCTTCATCTGTTTAAGTAATTTAGGTTAAATCTTATTCTGTTTTAACTTCAGAATCATCTTTTAGTAGTTTATATTCTAGTTTTATCATTTTTTTGGACAATTTCTTAAGTGTTTTATTCTCCTGTTTGAACATATTGCCATTATCTTTTAGTGTTTTTATTCTCACTACAGCACCTTTTTATTATTTGTTTATTTTTATTTGATGATATTTTACATTTTACTCTTTTGTTGTCTGTTTGTAAAACACTTTGTCCTACATTTCCAGTATGAGAAGTGCTATATAGATAAAGCTTGATTGGTTGATTGATTGAAAAAAAGTAAACAACAGAAGGGATAAATAAAGCATGTCTTTCTGGTAGGCCCTACTGAACAGTAACAGAGCCTACTGTTATTATTCACAAAGTTACTTAGAAAAGCTTGATTTCTGATTTTTTCTGTTAAATTAAGTCATTATTCTCAAAAATCAGGAAAGAATAAGTTAAATACATAATCAAATATTAAATATTACATAGTTTACTTATATCTCTGGAGCCGTACACTGGATCTTAATGGGGACAACGTTATTTGAAAGCTCACTCTTTGGTCCATCTTCAGGAGGCTCCAAATCAAAAATGTCAGAAAGTTTTTGACTTTGACATGAAGTTCACGCTCTAACTTGTTTTAGTAACTGAAACAGTATTTTACTGTAATATCTACTGTTACCTACTGTAAAATGTCTATGCAGAAAGTAACTGACAAGAGCGATGGACCAACATTCTGCCTGCTTTACTGTCAAGTGTCTTGAGATAACATTTGTTATGAAGTGGAGCTACACAAATAAAGCTTGACTGATTGATCCAGAGTAACATTTATTTGCTACCATAATATATTTTGCCCCCAAAAGCTGACCAATAGCAGGCAAGATATATTTCAGTAAATGTTTTTTACAAAACTATGTATTGCTATAAATGACCATTTAAATAGTTAAAGATGGATTTATTAATTAATTAAAATACAGCAAGTTCACTGTAATTTACAATGCATTAAAGGAGTTGAAGAACAATACAATGCAATGATACTGTAAATAAAAATACAGTAATTATGATGGAAACTGAAATAAACAAAAAAACAGTGGTTAAGTATGCTGTAAACTAAGACAGAGTAATCCTACTATAAAAACATTTACAGTAACTTAATGGCATCTTTTTGGCAGTAAGTTACTGTAAAATATACAGCAACCGTTTTAAAGTGCAGTGTTTATTTTCTTAAATGATGCGCTTGTGGACCCACAGTGATAAATTTGTAATTAGTGTTTTTTAATCAGATTTTCCTGATACAAATGAGGCTGTGTTGTTATTAGACCTCCATTTTGACCTTTAGAGAGAGTGACAACTTGCTGTCAGTCTTTAGAAAAGTGGTGGATGATATCATCGGACCAATATTGGTATTAGCAGATATGAAAATCTTTGCCAGCATTCACAGCTGATATTTTGACCAAACAACTAGGCCATAAATTGTCTGTAAAATCTGTAAAATGTACAATGTACCATGATGTTTTACTTCATCATCGCTCAGTGTCCACCTTTATAAATCAAAAGTGTTATTTATTATTGAAGTAATTTTCAGTAAAGTAGAGGCTTTGTTTCCTTGACACAAAATATCTATATCTTTATCAGCGATGATGGCTTTGGATATATCAGTATATCAGCAAAAATTCAATATCATGCATAGAAATATGCTTTAATTTCAAAAGCATTCATTTAAATTACTGGTAATTCTCTTGACAATCAGAAAACTTCACACATTAGCAATGTTTAGACAAGTGAGTGACACTAGAGCTGATCTCTATTCCCACAAACTTACTCCCTAAACGTGGCCCGTCAGTCAACTGGTTAATTTCAGTAAAGTAGAGACTTTGTGCTCTTGGTGGAAAATATTAGTATTGGCAAAAATCCAATATCTTTCTTCCCTATTCTTGACCAATCAGATGTGCCCAGATTCTTCTTCTCTTGTTTTCTTGGTGTAAAGTCCAATTAGGAGCACCCAAGGGCCAACAGAAAATCATCATTTTATGAATTATTTTGTGTTTTTAGATAATGAAAACTCACATCATACACCAATTCCACTCAAGACCCCATAACACATAGCTCAAAGGATTGATATCATTTGTCTTTTTTAACAATTCCTTCATCAATTCCTTCCAAATTTGTTATGTTTGCCTTGAAAATCATCAGAGGCAGTGGGCAGAAATGAAAACATAGAAGTCAAAGATGTGGTCATGGCAGAGGAGACACAGAAGTGGTACAAACTTTGGCTTAATTTTGCACAAAATGGCTGCACAACATCCAGGGTCTGTGCGATTTAAAGCAGGAGCAGGAACACCATCAGCATACAGAAGTTGTAATTGCAATATCAGGAGTGCCATGTGTTTGACACTGTTGCCACTGAAAACTCACGTAGGTTGACGTTTTTCCACACAAACAATGCAGAGAACTTGATAAAGGATTAGATGGAAAACCGTATCAATCCCCATCCCTACACCTGGGGGTGATTTGTAGTCACCACTTAACCTATAGGGCATGTGTCTGATCCATGAGTGCATGCACGCACTGGGAGAGCGTGCAAACTCCACACAAAAGGCTTCATCCTATCTGGGAATCGGACCAGCAACCTTTTAGCTGTGAGGTACCAGCACTGCCTGGACATGATATCAGTGCAGAAATGTGCCTGCAATATAACGTTCTGTCTTAACTTAAAAAACAAGAATGTTGGCAAAAGTCACTTAAATGTATATGTATCTATATTAAAGGAAAATAATTTAGAAAAACGTCATTTCATCACTTCAATGACGCAAAAACTGCAAATAGTCTCCTTAAATTATGCAAAATGTTCGACAGAGCGCCTTACATTTAATATTCACATTTCAATCATCAGACATCCACGTGCAAACCTCAGGACCTGGCAGCAGCCCAACACGCAGCAACATACTCAGAGACTCACCACAGCACTCCCACGCACACGCACGCGCACAGATCCGGTCCTCACCTGGATGACGCGCATGTTCAGTCCCGTCTCCTGCGCCAGCTGCTCCCGGATGTGCCGGGTGGGCTTCGGCGTGGCCACGAACGCGGCCTTTAACGTTTCCAGCTGTTTGGCCTTGATGGTGGTCCGGGGCCCCCGCCTCTTGGTGCCCGAGTTCTGCTCCTCGTTTTCAATATTGTTCGTTTCCTTATCGGAGGAGGTGGAATTATCCGTCTCCTTTATGTCGTCCTGTATCGGGTCAGGCAGATCCGGCGATAAACTTCTGTCCGTACACGACGACACTGAGAGAGGGGAGACACACAGGAGGAAGGTCACGATCCGAAATGGCAGGAGGGGGACGGAGGAGGGGGCTTACATTAGGCCTTGAGATAAACAAAGCACTGGAGAACACCTACAGACGTACGACAGAGCTGAAATCTTGGTTTTAAATCAGATTTTTTGATGCAGTTACGCGTCTCCTCTGCGCTTATCACTTTAATTTCTTTCTTTGTTTGAACACTAACTAGTTATTTACAGAGCTGGCATTACAAAACGCCTAATGTGACGTCTAAAGGTGCGTAAATCAACCTGAAAATAGTCCAAATACTTGCAGTTATATGTGCAGACCAAACATCATCTATTAAAATTAATGAAATCAACTGTTTTACATACGATCTGATGCACGTTGGCCTTACATAATGATTAACATGTATAAATACTGAAAAGATTGGTGAAAAAAGACTTTTGTTTGCCTTTTACGCATTGTTTCCGCTCATTGCCTGCCTTTGAAAACTATGACTTACTCATCGAAGCGGCCCAAACGAAAAATCAATTTTGCATTTGTAATAATTCTTATATAATCATGGGCCTGGTAAAAGTGCTTAAAACGTTGGCTGAATATGAAAAAAAAAAAAGATTTGAGGTAAATTGTAAGCACCATTTTCATCAACAAATCCATCTTTCGCTTTGTTTTGAATAATCTATCTGTTTTAAAATTGGGGACCAGAAACGCATGAAATAGCTGTAAAATACACGGATCAAGGTGGACGAGATTTTGAACAAAAGTGAAACGTTTGTACTGGACTGTTTAGTATGAAACACGTGTGACTATGTTACAGCATGACACCAAATCATGCTTAAAAAGTTGGCTGAAATTGAGCAAAAAATAAGATTTTGGGGTGAATTTTACGCGCCGTGTTTTTACGCATATAGCCTTCTCTTTAAGTGTCACAATCTTATCCAAATTTGGCACCAGAAACGGATGAAATATCTTAGAAATGCATGGATCAATCTGGACAAAGGTCATTTGAGATTGGAGGAAATAAGAGAGATTAATAAAGTATCTGTAGTGGGATGTTTTATCGTCAAACTTGATACATGTGGCCAAAACATGTTTAAAATGCTGGATGAATTTGAGAAAATGAGACTTTTGGGTGTATTTTACGCATCATTTCCGTGCAAATATCCCCCTATTGTTTGCCAGTTTTATTGTTTGGCACCAGAGAATATCTCAGATATTGTAAAAATGCATAAATAAATCCAAAAAACAGTAATTAAATAGTAAAGGAAATATAAATCTGATATTTATGAAGCTGATGAATTGTTTTAATATCTCAACAACTACATCTGAAAAGTGTGGCAACATGTCAACATGACGCCATATTAGGTTGATAATCTCTGATGTGTTGTCAGAAATTGGATTTTGAATGCATTTAATGCGTCTTGACACTGCACGATATCATTGTTTCTCTTTTTGTGTTTTAAAATACATTCGTTTGAATGTAAATTTAGCACCAAAGTACGCGTGTACTTTCTTTGAATATGCAGAATTAAAAACAGAAGTCATATAAAATAGCGCATGCATGTGAAGGATTAAGATTATGGGTACAGACATCTTTATTTCTAATCGGGCGTGACGCCAAAATATGTCGAAAATATTGGATGAAGTCACGAAATCTGACTTTTGGCTGCATTTTACACTCCTCCTCAGGCACAAATTGTTTTTTTTATTTCGATTTTATTAGTTAATTGCAAATTTGGAAACAAAAAATATCTAGAAGAGCCTCCAAAATGCGTAAATTATGCTGGAAAACAGTCATTTCCTTATTGAAGAAGCGCTAAAATCGTTTGAAATATATCTGCTTATGACCCGATATGACCACAGAGAGAATCATCAAAATATTTTGAAAGTCTTGATTAAACATAAAAATCATTTATTCTTCTAGATCTGCTTCCAGGTGGAGCAGTTAATTACAAATTTGGCTACTAAAAATTCCCAAATTAGCTTCGAAAAATGCGTAAAAATGGATAATTGACTGTAAAAAAACAGATTTCAGGGAAAAATATACGATATTTAAAGGTTGTTACTATTATAGAATATTTCAGCACTAGATTTGGTGGAAAAAAACACACATTTGGGTGCATCTTTTTCCCTTTAATTGTATTATAAATGTGTTTTTGTACCTTTGGCACAAACGAATTAGCACCTAAAGTTTCGTTAATTAACACGAAACACTGAGCATTTCTTTAAAAAAGCGCCCACCAAATTAAAAAAAAAAAAAAACAGATTTATACATGAATGACGATTTCAAGGCGAGACTGGAGTAACTGTTTGGAACAATTCAGCAACAAGGCTTTTCAGTGACGCTTCAACAAGACACCAGAACATGATGCCAAGTATAAAGGCAGATTGACAGAAATGACAACAACAGCCCCGAAATACAAGAATAAAATAAAGAAACAGCCAAGGAATAATGAATGAGACGCTCTAAAAGGAGATTTTACGCGTGTCCGTCTTTTATTTCGAAGCTGAAACATATGTTGAGCAGAGGAGCATCACGCACGGCCCCTCGTTATTTTTCTCTGAGGATGAACAGACTGGAGACCAGAGCCGCACACAGCAGGCTCCCACCAGCCCCAGCGGACACAGGCGTGTAATAACAGAGAGCCGCTGTCCTGTGAAAGGTAAATATTGAAAGCACTCATCTGACAGGGCTGTTGCTAAAAAACTCTCCACGGACTCCTCGAAATATTAAAAAAAAAGTCTTTCACATTCCGATCCCGCATCCTTGTCTTCCTTCTGTCTTCTGATGCAGGATTTCTCGTTTTCAGGGAGATTTTAAACTACATTCATGCCACAGATAAAAACACATTTTAGGGTGTTTATTTTAGTTTTTACCTGAATTTAAGCTGACTTCCTTGATGGCTCCGGAACTCAAATAATCTTCTTTGCACACGAATTTGTTCTCGTCGATAACGTAGAGCTCCTCTCCCGTGGACAGCTGCTTGTTACACACCATGCAGGTGAAGCAGTTGAGGTGGAACACTTTGCTGCGCGCTTTACGCACGAGGTCGTTCGGCGAGATTCCCTGCAGGCAGCCGGCGCACTTTGTGCCAAACCGCCTAGGACAGACAGAAAGAAACAAATGCATTAAAGGGCCAAGAACACACGAAGGCATTTCTGCATGGAGAGTGATGGAAGAATAATAAAGAGCTGGCGTAATCATTTCATCAGTTCTCTTGTTAAAATACGATTTTTCTAATGTGATATTCTGCACGTGTCAGTGTTTGGATGTATGAGATTGGGGAGATGATGATCGGCACAATTCATTAATTTATTTTTTAGATATAATATGTTTGAATGCATGTGTACTTCTGCATTTAAGCAAGAAATTAAGCCAAGAATTGTTTACAAAAAAATAAAGATAACCGAGACTGCCGATAGCTTTACGCACGAAAATAGAAACCGTAAATATGGCCTGTTAATGCGTAATTTAATGCGTATCAGTCTAAAGAAAACCCCGTAGTTCCATATCAAAATGTGCATATATATTTCATATCAGATAGTATAATTATATCAAAATAGTGGCAATTTTTTAACACTTAAAGCACTTTGTGTCCTAAAATGCAAATGCACATTTACCAATATTTCCTTAAATTAAGTTATTCACAATGGCAAAAGCACAATCAAGACTAATCAATAAATGAGAGAAAACAATCACAGCTTGAAGGGAAGTGGATTTTTAATCCTTGTTTAAATCGCCCAGATCAAAGATAAAAAAAAATTAATATCATTTTTAAGATAATGTTGTCAGTTATTTCACATATGTTAAATATAAAAGCAGAAAGTATGTCCCTGAGAATTTAAATGATGATTTCAAATATATGTTTACATTTTTGAAAATCCTTATTTGGTTTTCATAGCATGCTAAATGTAGGGGAGACCAGGGTTGGTTGTGACATTACTGATTACAGCTAAACCACAGTGTGCTGTTTCATCATTTTTGTCTTATGGCCTGATTTCATGCTCATCTCTACCCATGAACTGAGTGGAACAAACACAGAACAGGCAGAGGAGGACTTTTGGGGATTTCTGTGGCTCTGGGTATTTTTCACCCTATCAGGGGAGGGCAACTGGTGACCCTGGGGCCACGTGCGGTCCCCCCATTATACCTAATGCAGCCCACGAGTCCACCGATGAATAAATATAAATCAAATACAAACACACAAAAAAAATATAATAACAAGCCGATATGGAAACATGAAACTTAAAAGTAAAACTGAGATATCTTTGCTTTCTGATACATTTTGAGGCAAGGGTGGGCAACTGGTGGCTACAGATATTTACATCATTATTGTCACCAGTTATATCTACGGATATAACTGGTGACAAGTTTTTTTCTCCGGATGCATTTAGCAAGGATTTATAGTGTGTTCAACAAACATTACAGATATATATATATATATATATATATATATATATACATATATATATATATATATATATATATATATATATATATATATATATATAATCTACTGCAAAGACTTCAAATATACCAGTAATCACAAAGTTTAAATGAAAATAAGTTTAAAAATCAAGATTCTTTATTCATTTTTTGAAACTCTATGGAACATTACAGCATGCATTTGGCAAGAAAATGCTAATTAAAACTAAATAAAAGCCTAAAAGTATTCTTTTTCTAGCCTTGAAGACCTTGATTTGGCTCTGATTCTGCATTTAGCTTATTATATTATGCATTAAAATATGCATTTCAGTAAAGATTAAAAGTTTTATTCAGCCAATATAGTTGTTTATCCGTATATTTTTGTACTTATTTGGGAATTCTTCTGCTACTAAGTACTTAAATCTGCATATACAGCCACAATTTCTCCATAGATTTATCCCATTTCAGTGTCTTGAGATCAACGCAACATACTTTAGTTCCACTGTGAATTAAATGACAATGAATAAATCTTGATTTACGAGTGTCTTCACCAAGTGCCGCAAACAAAGAATAAAATTATTGGGCCACAATGATTAATAATAATAAAAAAAACTTAAGGGTGTTTAAGTCAGTAAGAACAGTCCAGTTTAGGCGAAGATATGAGTTGTTGAATGTACCTGGAAAAAAAACAGCCTACATAAAGGTTTTGGCTTGACAATGACGTCATTGTTGAGGAGGTGGCCAATCAGATTTTAGGGGATTTAGAGTAGGGGACACTGGCTGCTACACTCACATTAAGCAACAAAACAAGAGCAAACTGCCAAACTGTAGAAGTGCTGCTGCTTGAAGATGATTAGCTCAGATATGGAAGCAAAAGGGGCGCAATTTGTGCTGCTGGTTAAGGCTGTAATCCGTTTGTTTTCATTAATCAGTCAAGGACGAGATTTGTGGTCCAAGTTTCATTTTATTTTTAGTATTTGTTCTGGGCCACAGTTGGACCCCAGGCCATAATTTGGACAACCTTAGTTTAGGTCTAAATGGTGGTATCATTGCTTCTTATAAAAGCTATGCATGCATTTTTTCTGACTGATAAATATAATAATAAGTTATTTTAGTGGCTTAAGTTGTAAGAATTTGGCCCCATAGTGGCGATAATAAAATGGCTTCCCAAATTTGCCCATCCTTGATCTATATGTCACTGTTGTGTTCATAATTTCTAAGTGATCTGATTTTATTTCATTCATAATGTACTAAAAAGCAGAAGGTAGGAGAATGGTGCAGGAATCAGACCAAAAACCAGGAAGAGAATTAACATTTTAGCCCTTATGATTCCTATGGTTGAAAGTCTAGAATTTTAGAATAGCTTTTAAGATAAATACCTGAAATAAGGTCCATGGTGAACACATGCATAAAAAATCTTAACATTTCATTCAGCAATATAAAATGCATCTTAAATTGTCAGTCTTTTTAAATTTTACGTAGTAGTTTGCCTACAAACGGATGGTTGCTAATGAACGACTAACCAGGACTACAAAAATGGCGGGGGAGCACAATGCTTCCATGTCTGATTGTTTTTTAACACATAAACAGTAGTCAGCCATGGGCACTAACTTTATCAGGTCATTCAATCAAGAGTAAATTCTCAAGCAAAAGGTTGTGACGTGATGTTATGCGATGGAAATGTGGTGGCTGCATCTTAGTCGAACTGCCATGTTGTAGTTTTATAGTAGCTCAGTAATAAAAAGCTTTTCAATGATTACTTGAAGCTTGGAAATTCAAAGATTACCAAGGTGAACAAAGGCTTTTTAGTAAAGAATAATGCTACTTCATGGTAGTAGAAATACAAAAATATGTCATCAACGCACCACTACATTACCTTCAGTCTGAGCCTAGCTTTTAGCTTACTTGCTAAAGCCCTGTGGTAGCTAGCATAAGGACCTCTGGTGGGGAAGTTGTCACATGCAGTACATTCATATAAAGCACAAATGGACAATTTAAACAAATAGAGAAACACAATGGTGTTACGATAATGATGGGTGGGACTTTAAACTTATTCTGTGTCTAGCTAAATGCCTTTTAAATAAAACCCCATTGTTAGCTTTTGGGACAAGGTTGGCACAGTGGGTTTGAGTGCCTTTGACAGATTATATTTGCTGTTGAAATGATTTATAGGACATGAAAGTGATTCCCATTTCAACAAAAGACCTTAAAAGATATTTTCACCAACTCAATATTTGGCGGAAAATATAGTTATCAGTGTGACTAATCATTTCTAACTGTCTCACCATGACTGTTTGCCTCTTGAGTCCAAAAATATGAAACAAACCACTGATTTTATTCCAAAAACCCTTGGAACACCAGGTGCATTTTAATTTATTTTTCCTAACTTTGGTCTGTTTCTGTGTTGTTTTCTTCCTGAAAAATGTTAAGTCATCTTGTGAAAATGCCACAAGAAATATACAACAAAACTTAAAGTAATATTTTCAGGAAACAAACACAGACCATTGAAACGACAGGAAATGTAAAAAACACACCTGATTATAAGTATTTGCTCCATTATCCCTCCCATTTATCCAAGAGGGGAAATAATCTTGGTGAGTTGATTCAAAATAAAAGCTTGTATAATCATAATTCATGTATTTCAGCAAAACTGTCACTCACAGTGAAATGATGAGTATAAAAGTGCTTAATATACCAAATGAGAAAATTAATAATGCCCGTTAAAAGGTTTAAAAAAGACAAAATATGAAAATAAAATGAATACCTAATATAACTTTTAGCTTTCATCTGATTTCAGAACCATCCTGGTTTGTGTTGATCATAGGTTATGCTCATGAGAGAGAAATGTGTGACTACCAACCCCGGTCTCCCCTGCTCAAATTAGAATAACGTCCAGAAATAGATGTCATTATCATACAATGTTACTAGAAAACACTGGGCCTTGTAGGATGCTTAACTTCATGCATAACAACTTCAAAATAAAAGCCTGTATGTTTATAATTCAGGCTATTATATGTTGGCAAAAAAGGGAGAAATTTGTCACCAAACCTACCTTCCCCTACTGTTGTGAAACTAATGAAAGCCATTATTTTGACATCAATGTTTACTTTCACATGTTCCATTTTCAAAATAAAAGCCTGTATGATTATAGCTTCGGATGATTATAGCTTTCATATTTTTTTTTATGGAAAAGGCTTTAAATACTAAATGAGGATATTAATGATACCTGTTAAAACTGAAAAAATGGCAGAATATTAATAATTAAATGAATTAACCTAATCTCACTTTAAAAATTCATGTAATTTCAGAGTGATCTTTTTTGGTTGAATTAATTATAAGTTATGCAAATTAAAGTGAAATGTGTGATAACCAACCCCAGTCTCCCCTGCTGACATGAAACTACTGTCAAAATGCTAGGTTTCATTTTTTTTTATAGGAATTAGAAAACATTGGGCTTTAGAAATGTGCCTGTCAGTGAATGGTGATTTCAAAATAAAAGCCTGTATTATAGTAATCTGGGAATTTTTGTAAACCAATGAATTTAACACGAAATTAAAACATTTAAAGAAAAGAACAAGAAGCTTTAAATATATAACTTACACTAAAAATATTGGGCCTTGTTCAGCAAAAATGTATCACCAATCACTGTATCACTAATTTTCATGCATTAAAATTTCAAAATAAAAGTCTGAATCATTATAATTTTGTGTTGTTCAGCAAAAATGTATCACTTTCAAACAATGAATAGAATTGCTGTTAACATTGAATTTATATATTACTAATGCCTGTTAAAATGAATGAAACAACCAAATATGACAATGACATTTAAATATGCCTAATATGAGAAGTGGCTAGTTGTGTACATGAGAGTAAAATGTGTCAACCAACCCCTGTCTCCCCTTCTACATTGAAATAACATCAGAATAATAGCTTCCATTGTCATATCATGACCCAGAACAAAAGTCTTCACAACTAAAATTTTGATGTTTCAAATCCAAATTGTGGCATTGTAAAATGTTCATTTTCATGTATTAAGATTTCATAATAAAAGCCTGAATAACTGTCATTTCAGGGTTGTACAGCAAAAAAAAAAAAAAAAAAAGCACCAGTTTCGGTCAAACATTAGTAAATAAATTGTTCAAGCTGAATGAAAATTTTACTTATACCTCTTAAGATGGTTAAAAACAAACAAATATGAAAAATAGAATAAAATTTGCCTCATATTGCTTTAAGCTTAGGATTTCAAAGTAAAAGCCTTTATAACTAAAATTTGGCTGTTTCAGAAAAAAATGTTCCCCTTTAAGTAAAACTAAGACTCAGTATCTTAAAATAATAAATAAATGATACAAAACAAGTGTGGTCTTGTGAAATGAAAATTTCCTTGCTCTAAGATTTCAAAATAAAGTCGGAATAGTTATAATTTCGTGTTATTCAGCAAAAATGTTTCACTTGCAGTTAAACAATTAATAAAAATAGCTGTTAAAACTGAATGTTAATATTAATCATACCTGTTAAAAAGGTTAAATCAAGTTTATATGAGAATGACATATAGGAATATCTTTTATCACTGTAAGCTTTCATATGATTCCAGTGGTTGTACTGATCATAAGTTTTGCACATGGGAGTATAATTCTAATATTTCAGAAAAATATCAGTTTCAATAAATGATTATTAAGAAAGCTTTAAATAATAAAAGAATGATGCTTAACCTCATTGGGTCATGTAAGTGCTTAAATATTTGTGTATTACAAATTCAAAATAAAAGCCTTAAAACCAAAAGTGGGTATTTTAGAAAAAAATGTCTAAATAAAGAATAAGAAGCTATTGATAATAAATGAATGATACAAGACACGTGTGGCCTTGTGAAATGCTTATTTTCTTGCACTACGATTTCAAAATAAAAGCCTGAATTATTATTGTTTCGGGTTGTGCAGCAAAAATGAGCTACTTTCATTTATTAATCATAAATAAGTAGTTCAAAAATAAATGAGGATATTCATAAGACACGTTAAAACTCTAAAACAAAAGAGAAAATGTTTAAAATAAAATAAATAATATTTAATATTTGGATTTGCAACCTGGACGTGCCTTATTATTATTTTGACAGAGCTGCTCTGGCAATAACCTCACGCACAAAAACGTATTAGTGACAATCAACATATTGTAGACGAGGATATATTACGGGATTAGGCAGAGTGGGAGCATTTTAGCGTGAAAATCTGCTCTTAATCCATATTCACCCGCTTAAAACGAGCTGCAGTGGGTGGGAAAATACCCATCAATTCATCCACAACAAAAAAAAATCTGATGGAGTCACTCTAAATGATCCGACTTAATGAAAGAGAAGGTGGTTCTGGATTTAACAGATGTCTTTACATTCAGGTATTTTCCTCTCCAGGTATTTGTTGTTATTGTGGATGCTGGTGGAGGCTCGCGCTGCTCGGTCTCGCCCTTCCAGCAGGAGCAGAGGGGCTGGTTTGGGGGTGAATAAGCCTTCGGGTGAAAGCAAGCTCTCCCTTTGTGCCTCATTGTTTTAACACTAATGTAGGCTTGTCCCTCCATTTGCAACAGTATCGCTCCACTGTCCCTCTGTTTTCACATGCATGCGCCCTCATCCCTCCTCCTCGCGCAAAGGGCACAACTCTACTTACACAACAAATGGACATATTAGGGTGATTACTGTTTCGGCCGGCTTAATGGCTCGTCCATTTAAATCCAGAGCTCGATGATGTGGGGGGGCTGCGCTGTGAGGAGGAGGATGATGATGGTGGCCAAGGCCGCGCGAGGCCAACAACAGACCCAAAAAAAAGGCTAATGTGACTTTCATGTCATTAGACTGTTTGGGGAGAAAATAACGCGCGCACATGTGAATGAAAATGATGCGAGCAGAGGGAGGGGGGCAAACAAGGGGCTTTACTTATCAACCAATTACCTGAAACACTTTTGAGGGATCTGTGAACGGTTAATGGTCTGATGGCTGTTTGGGAAGGTGTGTGTGCACGCGGATAATAGATTAAAAAGATCGCACGCGCACATAAAGTGAAATTAGTATTATTCTTTTATCGCCTTTTTTGTTTCACGAGCCAAAACATACGAAGAGTATTTAATTGAAGTGAGAAAGAAGGTCAACACTTGTATAAAAACAATATTCTTTTGTAGTTGTCCTGATAAAACGTGTTTTATTTGATGTAAATTAATCTTAACAACGATTATCTTCACTGGTTTAACCTCTGACTGAATATCCTGACCCGTCACGTGCATGAGGAAATTTCTATTTAGGCTACAATGCCATTGCTGCTTATTCCAGGGTAAAAATAATTTAATACAGATTTTAAAAAATATATATTACAGTTTTAAATTTTCTGTTGCAATATTTGTCCTCTTCTTCTGATTTAAGGATGTTTTTGGCTTGTTATTTCAATACATTACATCACAACACTAATATACACCTCCAGGTCATTTTTCAAGGAAACCTGAGCTTTATTGTATTTTTGTGATTTCTGAGCCTTTAAGCAGAACCTCAGTGTGTGCCACAATATCATTGTGTTGCCAATGTTCAACAGTCTTTATTGTATTAACTGTTGTTGAATAAAGACACCCTAAAAAACGTAAGTCAGGACATATCTTAGGTTGATTTCAATTTTCCTTTCAGTCAAAATAATATTTGAAGTTCTTGCAAAATATTAAATTTAACATTTCCATTTTATAATATAAACACTTTTCACGAGTACGTGTGTTTTCACCCATATTTTCTCGCAAAACGTCACCACTGATGTACTGATGTACTCTTTTACTCTTTTAAAGATATTTTATTTAAATAAAATGCATTTTCACTTGTATTTTATGATTTTGAGCCCTTGTATAACTGCAGAATTTCAGTTTGAGCCACATTGTTAATGTATTTATACATTTATTTTAATATTAAAAAATGCCTTACAAAAAAGCATTTTAATGGTATATTGACCCCAGATGTTGAAAAAGAACTCTCATAAATCTAAATATGTTATAGCTGATTTTGACAACAACAGACAAAAGAAAAAAACAAAAACGTTTGATTGTGGAGTGGAAAAACCGCATAGCATCGATTTGCAATTGTTTTCGATATTTTTAACTTATTTTACTTCTTTTAAGGAATTAATTTTTGAATTTAAAATCAGTATTAAATTTATTCTTAAATATTTAACCCCACTGTGAGGTAAAATTTCAGTTAAGGCCTCAGAGCGTTACCAGTATTTTCTTGTTCATGTGTTCTCATCGTGTTTTTGTATTTTCCAAAAATAAATTCACAATAAATAATCACTGTTTAAATCAAACACATTTTGTCATAATTTGGCTCCTACTGTTTACTTTGTTTCATTTTGGGGCGCGTTTGTCTTCAGTGTTCCTACAGAATAAAGGCCTGATCAGATTAAGTCCTCTGTTTCCTCGGGTTTGTTTTTATTCTAACACAAACCTCTCTTATTTTATTTCTCCACTCCAGCCTGTTACCTGAAAAAGTCCATTTTGCAATAGAGCTTCCCGTCCCTGGAGAAGCATTTCTCTGTCAGGTTGCAGTTGCACTCGCAGCACTGGACGCACTTGGCGTGCCAGGCTCGGTCCAGCACGTTGAGGAGGAACCGGTCCAGGATTGGCCGCTCGCAGCCGGCACAGAGGACCATCATGTCTCCGGCCTGCAGGACGCACAGAGCCGACCTGCCCACACGGACTGCGCTGCTCGGACTGGGACGGCTCGGGTCTACGGGGAGCAACGTCTTGGCTCCTGGAGGGGTGTGCTGTCAGACGAAAACTGGACCCACAAAAAAAAATCAACCCTTCAGAAATGAGGGTGACAACAATCCTTCAGATTTACTGTAGTCCTGCTTCTGTTTGGGCTCCACTCCTGGCACTGTCACAATCCAAAATCCAGAGAGGAAGAGGAGGGCTTCAGCATGTTTTCTCACGCGCTCTGACCATTAAATCATCATTTATTGGTTTTAATTTCTGATATTTCATCCCTCGCTCGTGCTTTGTTTTTGGGCTCCACTCATGTCCTCCGGGCTCACCTCACGTCGCCACATTCAGCATCTCTGTGCCTGGGTTATCACGAGGTTCTGCCAGCGCGGCGCGCGTCCTGCGCTCACATTGGATGACGCCCCTGTTAATTCCCGTGCCAGGAGAGCCAATCAGAGGACAGTTGTTATGGTTACACGCTCATAGCTGTAGCCTCCGAGCGCAGCCCGAACCACACGCCGTGGAAAGAGAAAATACCAGGGCCGGGGATGCGGTTTGTTTCCAGCCTGAGAGCGGAGGCTTTCATGGAGACATCAGTGCGTTTGTTTGGGTGAAAGTGCATCCAAAGACGCTGCTTTAACATTCTGCTCAGACCTTAAATCAGACTGGAAAAAGAATCAGTGAAGGTGAGGAAATACCTGCAGCACGGGCAGGAGGAGGCCGTCTGTGAACGGCTCCTGGTTTGAATGCGAAAGGCTGTGAGGGGAGTGGGAGGAGGAGAACGAGGGGGCTCATGAGGGGCGCCTTTACCATCAGGGGAAGGTGGCCAAGAGCCTGGGGCCTTGTGCTGGGGGGGCCTCAACATACAGGGATATACTGTATGTGGGCATCAAATACGAGAACGACCACAAGCCCGAAAGATCTGAGTAGGCTACTCAGACAGGGATGCACAGTATTAATAGTTATTGGTGATAATTGTTATTTGATGTTTCTGAGCTCATAATCACCGATACTCATAAATATTGTTATATTTATTTTATTTATTATTAATATTATTATTATTATTATTTTAATAAGCTTATTGTTTTTATTTTTATTTATTTATTTATTTATAACTTTGTACTTATTTATTATTTTGATATATCACGATACTCATATATATTTTTATATTTATTTATATTTATTTATTTATATTTATTATTATTTTATTTATTTTTCTATTTTAATATGCAAATTGTTTGATTTTTATTTTTCTTTTTTTTGATATATCACGATACGCGTATATATTTTATATTATTTCTTATTTTTAAATATTATTATTTAAATTATTAGTATTATTTTCTTTATCTATACTAATATGCAAGTTGTTTTTTATTTTTACTGATTGATTTATTGATTTATTTTCATATCCTGTGTTCTTTTTTTACCCATTTACTACTATTCAGTGCCACTGGAATCTTTATTTCCCTGATAGTCTTCCCAAGTGATTAATAAAGTTCAATCTAATCTAATCTATCTAATCTGATATATATATTCTAACTTAGTGTTCATTGTCACCGTTTCTCTTCTTTTGTTTTCTTTCATGACCTGTGCTGCTGACCTCTTGGCCAGGTCACCCTTGTGAAAGAGGTCTTGATCTCAATGGTTGTTGTTGTCTTGTTAAATATAAGGTTAAATGAAAATAAAACAAATATATTTTTGGTCAAGGGCCCAAAACCGCCACTTGGCTTAATTTTTGTCTTTCATGATGATAATGTTTTAATTAAAAACAAATATGAAGCAAGAAAAATATCATTTTAGTCTTTAATAAATTCTATGTTTGATTTCTAAAAAGGTCTAAATGTTAATAAATTAAATGGCATGTTTTTTTAAGAAGATAAAATAATATCTGGGATCAATAAATGATTATCATGTCATTTCATCATATATAAAAATATATATCTGCAGCTTTATCATAGTGATTTAAATATTTAACGTGATTCATTAGTAGTCATTTGAATAAGCTGAAGCTGTTTACACCTCATTCTTTGTTTATGTCAAATTTGTTTCAGCTGCTGGTGATGGTCCAGGGCGTCCCCCACCTCTCGCCCATGTCAGCTGGGAGAGGCTCTGGCTCCATGTTTGGGGTTTAATGGACTCTTCCAGCCTCTTTGTAGTTTATTTGTGATCAGAGCAAATTCACATCCAGGAATGCAATAGTATGGGTAAAATATACATTTCCTGAATCCTTTGAGTCCTGTGATTATTCCAGTTTTAGTATATTTTATCTCAAAGGTTCCTTCATGCCATGTTTAAAGAAAGTCTACGTTTTAGGGGATAATTGAGGAAAAAAAAATATTTTTGATGTTTTGAATAGCTCCACTGACCTCCATATTTGTCAGAGAGTTTCACGAGTGAGCTTAATGAAAGCCTAGAATGTACCCTTTAAAATTATTCCTAACTCAATATTCTAAAACACTGAAAAGTGTCTTAACCATGAGTCTAATGCAGGATATGCACTGGCGTCCGAAGTGTAGTTTTCTTTAGCTTTTTTTTTCTTCATGGGGTGATAACCACAATTAAGCTACCAGTCTGAGACGTCTATCATATCAAAATATAAACTAGGGATGTGTAGGTAAAAAAAAAAAAAATCACAACTGGAATTTGCCTCCATATTCTTAAAGGGATACACCAACTGAACGATGAGAACCGATTCGAAGTTGTGAGTGAGTTGTGCGTTTGTGAGTAATTCTTAAATTTCAGGCAATTTGCATTTAAAAGTTTGTCTGATGACTGTAGGCAGAGACAGACTAACACTTCCCATTGACTCCCAGTGTTTGAGCTAAGCTAATTAGCAGTGGGCGAGCTTATCCGTCTCTTCCTTGTTACTGGACACACAGTCAAAAGAATGGTGTCATGGACTCAGGAGTGAGGCAAGACAATAAAATAAAGTTGGCGTATCCCTTGAAAGCTGCCCCTTTCAGAGTCTAGGATGTTGCTTGTTTCCATTCCTCAGAGCTGGAGGCTTTCATGGAGACATCAGTGCATCCAGAGACACCCCTTCGACCTTTTGCTCAGGCCTTGCACCCCTCTAAAAGCAGAGAGAGTGAAGGTGAGGAAATACCTGCACAACAGGCAGGAGCAGGCCGTCATTAAATGTCTGCTGGGCTGAATGAGAAAGGCTGTGGTGGGAGTGGGAGTAGCTGAACATGGGGGCTAATGCTGCACAGCCTTATAATGGCCCTGTGACAAAATGCTCCTGCATTACAGTGCGTGGAGGGGAGGAGGGGAGTTAAGGGTGGTGGGGGGTAAGCAGGCCTTTTCTCATGCAGAAAGCTATTTACAGGGAAATGCGATGGATTAGCTGCAGCTCATCAATAGGGAGAGCCTGCTGGTCAGCCGCTGCTTTAACAGAGTGGCCTCCAATCGAAGAGGGATTTCAAATATTTACCAACAGACGCGTTTTGTTGGTTCCACTAAAGCAAACAGGAGAGGCGTTAATACACGGAGGAGGAGGAGGAGGAGGAGGAGGAGGAGGAGGAGGCTGGCTTCAGCATTCTGATCCCCTCCTTCAGTGCTGCTACATGTCAATGACACGAGGTGTGAATTTTCACTCATTTTGAGGTGATTATGACAACATTTACAGAGAGACAGATCGACAAGAAGACTAACAAAAGACGATGAAACCTGCAGTATTTAGCTATTTATCTGAAGATGGGCAATATGTAAAATATACAAGACATTTCCAAATTAAATAGGGTAAAACAATATTATCACAAAGATGAATTACAGTTGTGTGCACATTGACAATAATATAGTCCTTTTGAATTGTTTAGTCTAAATTAGGGCTGGGAAATATTACCTTACCTCAGACCCTGTTTACACAGAGACGTTTTCACCAGAAATGCAAAGGTTTTTCCTCTGCAACACTGATTCAAACACTGGTGAGTGGACGCACAGAGACCCAGGAGTTTCTTGTCTGGGTAACAAATCTGTCTGGAAAGTTTTGTCTGGATAACAAACCGAGCACGGTAAGCAGCATACATGTTACTCGGTAGACGGCTGAAGCTGTTGTTGTTCCTGGTATGCGCGCGCAGCCTTCATGTGAAAAAGTACTGCGCATGCGGTGACGTCAGCGTTTCACAACTCTGAATCCCATCTACATGAAGCCGGGCCGCGATACATTTTCAAAACTCTCCACTCTGGACCCTGGTTTCAAAAGTTTGTGGATTCAGGCTCTCCAGCACCGTTCTCGTGTAAACGAGAGGCGAGAATGCAATGTAAACTCTCCGTTTTGGGCTGAAAACGGAGTCGTGTAAACACCACCTCAGTATCACGATTAATTGAAGCTCTTATCTCGATTACGGTTAATGAACGATTATTTTATGGTATGCTGGAACAAATTGGTGGTGTTACCGACGGTCATCAAAACGGTCTTCCTGCAGTATTTACACTTCACTTCTTCCTGTTCGATGTCCAGCATTTTTCTTGGCTGCAAGGTCGTCTGATAGATTGGCGCTTGTCTCCTCCATGTTGACAGCACGTCCTTCGCTCTTGGCCGTGCTTAAAGTGAACGCAGACTGTATGGAGGGGGCGCGATCACGTGACTCACACAGGGAAAATAATCAAAATAATCCACATGAGTAAAATTACTTCGATTAGAGGCTGTTAATTTGTATACTTATGGGTTCTTTATTTTATTTTATGTATTTGTATTTGTTTTGCTTGTTTTTGTTGTTATAATCAAAAACTTGTTGATGTAGACTATTGAAAATACATTGTATGTGATGTCAGACCATCTTTTCTTTTTTAATCGTTCAAGTAGGAGCAGACAAATATAAGACACGTTTCTCTCCTTGCTGCTCCTCTCCTATCACGGATGTGTTAATTTGAAAATGTAATGTGCACTTATGTACAGATTTTTTTGTCAACTTTCATGTAAGGAACAAAAATAAACTATAAACTACAAAACTACAAACAATAATTTTGATTATTCTCGATTAATTGCAAAGCCGTAGTCTAAATGTTCAGCAAATAGTATAGCAAATAGTGATGCCTAAATATCTTAGAAAAAATTGAGATTTACTTAAGTTTATGCATAAGGAAACAAGTTGCGGTGTTAGTTTTAAAATCAGTGAGTAATCGCATTTAAAATTGTGATCTCAATATCTATTCAAATCATCACGATTATGGTTTTTGACATAATCAAGCAGCCCTACTGCCTTTTTTAGCTCAGGCAAATAGTTACATATAATCGCTTCTACAATTCCAAAACTTTGGATTTTCATGTACAACCATCTCTATAATTTAAAGGAAATGGTCCAAAAAGGATAAAATATCCAAATGCCTTATGATGCCAGAGTTTAGAGGAGAATAGCCAAAGTGGCTTGAGATGATATAATGGCTACAGTAACTCAAATAACCACTTAACTCAACTCAAAAGACCATTTTCTAAAGGCACGACATGTTGGATGTTGAAGACGCAGCAGAGGACACCACCAGGTGCCACTCCTGTCAGCTAAGAACAGGGAACTGAGGCTACAGTTAGCACAGGCTCATCAAAATGAATGAAAATGAAGAAGAGCCTGGATTTCTACTACTTAATTCAGCTGATAGATCAATATTTGGTACAGCATGACAGCATGGATTGATCCTGCCTTGTTTAAATGGTATAGCCTACTGGTAATAGAATAATGGTGAAGGGTTTTTGTTACACTTTGGGCCCCTTGGTACAAATGCCACAACACTTCCTGTGTATTGTTGCCAACCACGTCCATGCCTTTATGACCACAGTGTACCCATCTTCTGATGGATACTTCCAGAAGGATAACATCTTGTTACAAAGCTCAAACTGATCCCCAGACAAGTGAGTTCACTGTACTCCAGTGGCCTCTACAGTCACCCCAACAGAGCACCTTTAAGATGTGGTGGAATGGGAGATGAGCATCATGGATGTCTAGCCAACATATCTGCTCTAACTGCATGATGCTATCTGGTCAAAATGGGACAAAATGTCTAAGGAACGTTTCCAGCATGCCAAAGAGAATTAAGGCAGTTGCAGAGTGTACCTAATAAAGTGGCCGGAGTTAGTATATATACTAATTTGTTGGAGAATTTGTTGCAAGATTATTCAGCAAGTTACTGAACAAATACAACATTTTTATGTTGAAATTGTTGATGCATTCTGTCTTTGTGCATGGTGCTGTAAAAGCAGATTTTTACATGCTTCTTTGTTTTACAATGTTTTGTCCTTTTAAATTTACATTGCAGGCCTGGCTATTAGTTTCCAATCTCTCTACAAAAAGCAAAACTCTTGAAGAGTAAGGCCATCTCTTCTTTCAGGCTTAAACTCTAAGGTTCAACAATTTTAAGAATAAACCTGGTAAATATATGTGTCAAAATTAAGAGAATGTATTGCCTGGCTAACCTGCTTTTCGAATCTCTTTGTCAAGACAAGGCTGAATGAGTATTCACCAATTAACTGGACGCCCTTTAGCCTGCAAAAATGATTGAGAGACACAAAAATAGCAAGGGCAAATGGTGAGAAAGAAAAGAAATCAGGATTGCAGGCGGTGGGAAAAAGAACATGTGAGGGAAAAATGCTCCACGTCGTGTTTGAATGCAGCCACATCACATTGTGCAAGAAGAAAAGAGGAGCTCCTCTTTTCTGCACTCAGAGGGCGAGAGACACTCACCTGGCAGAGGGAGAGAGGGAGAGAGAGCTGTCCGTGGTGCTGACATGCAGGAAGCACCAAGGACAGCAGCAGGCTTTTCTCCTTTCAGTGGGAATCCTGCATTAAAGCGTGGCATATATCTCATCTTCTCTTTTCTGCAGACTCTATTTACATGTTAAATAGATTCTAACATGTTGATATTTCTGGTCGACTGAAACTCTGACCTGAAGCTGGTTGTCATAATAACATAGCATGACACTTCAGCCTCCTATAGAAGCTAAATCCCTCTATTTGCGACACAAAACACTTTTTTATACTGCTTACTTCAAGGACTTTATCTGTCTTTCGTCCAGTTGATGTCTCTACTGTGTTCTCTTCTTCAGGTGCTGAAGATGCATGCGTTTGTAAACCTGATGCTTTTAAAGACTTAGATAAGTTATCTGTTTGGTCTTCTCTGATGGAAAAATAATGTTTAGAATGAATTATTATAAGAATTAAATCAGAGAAACTGAAAATATTATAATACATGATTAAGATCCCAATAATAATCAAAAAAGGCCTAAATGTTGACCTAAATGAACTTGACCTTCAGGTTGGAGATGATAGGGCTCACTCCAAGTAATGCTGAAACTTGGAGGTACCAGAGGCTCAAAACAAGAGTCAGTGCTGGATCTGCTTGATTCAATGTCTGTGATCAGGCTGATCCACCTTGCCAAGCTTCAACCTACAACTGTGAGCGACCCAAAGCGGGATGGGCCAATCAGAGTCCTTTAGAGCAGGAAGAGGAAGGAGCAAGGAGCAAGACAACAGCAGGAAGTGACTGCTCGTAAGGAGATTAGCTTAGATGCTAACAGCTTCAGTAACAGTTTTATTAGATCTGGACCACAGTTCTTTATTAAATGTCAACAAATAAAAACACTGAAAGCACAAGATAGGACTGATATTTTGTTCTATGAAGCTGTTCAGGTTTTGTATTTATTTTTGCATTGCTGTAGCGTCTGTCTACTACGTTATCTAATTGGCTAATGAATGTGATTGACAGAATGACCGTCCAATCACCTGCCAGATATGCTTTTGAATGGGTCTTCCCTCCCCAAACACTTTCTATGGGCTCTCATTGGACTTGTGAAATGTATTGAACGGCCCACCTGGTGTGTCACGTTAATTATGAACATACTGAGTGAAACTGGATATATGAACTTGAGTTAAGGAAAAATAGGACCTCTTTACCTTGCTGAGGGCGTGACATGCTCCTATACACCATGTTATTACTGGACATGAATTACCCTGGTCTTCACAGCCCTAACTTGTATTTTTTTTTAATGGATATTTGTCAAAAATTGGCCTCTTTGCATGCAAATTTTTATCCCTGGTCACATGGTCTGGAAAACTGGCAAACCTATAACCGAATGTGACTTCATCTGTTTGTGAAGCATCCTTAGAGTTTCTCCATCAACACTGCAGTCACAATAATTTTATAAAATATTTCTTTTCTTTTGTAAAGCACTAGAATACAACTCGATTTTACCAGTCACCTGGAATCCATCTGAAGTTCCATCACATTCAGCTCTGAGTGGTAATAACCTCATCTCCTCTTCCTCCTCACAAAACACTGAAGAGAAGCCTTCCCAGGTTGGAGCTGAAGGATGGATTGTTAATCCAGCACCTGAAACCAAACCAAAAGCCTTCAAGCCAAGCACAAGTCACAGATGAGGATTCTTAGAGAACTCCAAAACATACAGAAATTATTTTGATGGAAAAATTGTAAAAGAAAGATAAAAATTTTGTTTGGAGGATAGAGGAAGTGTGTAGTGTTTACTTGCTTACTTTGTGGACCAACACAATACTTCTTTTTCAAGGACCTGTGTCTGAAGTGAGCATCCGTCCCCTCTCTTTGTTGCCTCTATGAGGCCTTCAGGAAAAATCTGCAGCGCTGCACAGTCCATCTCCCTCCTTCAGATTTTTTTGTAGTATTTAATGCACAGGAGGTAAACAGCTCGAAGAATTTCCACAAACCCTGAACCTGTGGTATCCGCCGAGCTGCCAGAAGATCACTGGAATGTGAGACGGAGGGTGAGGGCAGTAACTGAAAACATTAAAAATATTTTTAAAAAAGTAGAAAAATATTTTATTTTTGTGAAGCAGCTGTGATGCTGGAGCTGCAATGAAGCCAAGAAGAGAAAAACATGATAACACTCAATAATTACTAAGAGTTAGGCCTGCTCGATTACAGCAAAAAAAAACACCATTGCTATTATTTTTTATAGATATTAAGATCCCAATTATGAAACTAGATAACTCAATGATTTCAAAACACATGCTTTCATTGAACGTTTATGCTCTTTGCACTATCATCTAGAACATTAAACAACGGGCAGAGTCGGTCCTACCCAATGTAGAGCCCCCCTCCATCAGCAATTTACATACGCTGACAAAAGAAATCAAATAGCATTGTTTATACCATTATCTTTGATTTATATGATAACATGTCACCTAATTTACATGCTGAACAAATTACAAAAAAAATCTGAAATACAATATAAATATAGAAATCCCGTAAATAAGCTAATAAATAATAATAATAGTAATATATTATAAATACAAAAATCAACATCAGTCTAAAGGATAAGTTCGTTTTTTTGACACCTGGACCTTATTTTTAGGATTAAATACGCTCGTAGACTCACCCAGACAATTTTGGCGGAGCTCGGAGCCGTTTTCGAGCAATTTAGATCCATCCAACGGCATGTTTTCTCATGCCATAGTAGCAGACGGGGCCAGAAATCGAAGCCCCTAAATTAGACATTATCTGCTGCGAAACTCACTCCTCCTCTGTTGCCATTCCCGTGCAATGTCCACAACAACACCACCAGTTAGCCCCCATTCGTGGACGTGCAGTGGTTGCTTGTTCTCTGGCCAGCTGTTCGGGTGTTTCCCTCTGCATCCTCCTTTCAAATAGCTCCTCGTCGGTATATTCTGGCTCAAAACGATACGGGCACCTATTATACTCAGAGTCGTCGTAAGACACTTCTACATTGGATAAATATTCCGCCATGTTGCACAAAAATAGCCGTGTAGCCATGTAGCCTAGCAACAACAGCGGCTCTTCTCAGCTGCGCTCCTGCGGTGCATGTCTATGATGTCACCAAAAGTTACCCGTCCTTGTACAGCCCCGGATGACCATAACAACGAAGTTGAGCTGACATGGTGATAACACTGGCCATTCATTTATAAAATATAGCTGAAATGAGCGAGTTTCGCAGCAGATAATGTCTAATTTAGGGGCTTCGATTTCTGGCCCCGTCTGCTACTATGGCATGAGAAAAAAACGCAGTCGGAAGGATCTAAATTGCTTGAAAACGGCTCCGAGCTCCGCCAAAATTGTCTGGGTGAGTCTACGAGCGTATTTAATCCTAAAAATAAGGTCCAGGTGTCAAAAAAACGAACTTATCTTTTCAATAACCACAAAGTTTGCACACAATAACTCTATATGTAAGATACATTTAACCTTTGCAATAACTAAATACGCCTTACCTTCGCCACCGTCATTCACAGCTGCATTCATCTCTGCTGGCTAATGTTGGGGCCTGCCCACCTGTAGACTCCTGTTGTACGACTTGGGACGTCCTTTTGGGGACAGTCGTCTTTCGAGACATAGCGTCAGAACACTGAGACCAGCCGCAGCTGCACGTGGTGAAATGGCGTATACGCCCACTTTATGTGGCGTTTGTTGAGTGATGTCACAACATGTTCAGCAGCGTCAATCGATGTTCGGCCAAAGTTCTGCTAAGTTGAGAGTGAAACCTCTGCGTTACATCTGCGCAGGAGATAGTTTAAAATCCGTCATACTCCACTAGCACAATGTTTCTCTTCGCTTGATATACGACGACCGACGTTGATCGAAACAAAATTGAGCCAGAGTATGCACTTTCACAGAAATTTCAAGGATTACAACGCTGGTCAACGACAACAGTGTTGATAAATAATTGACTGAAATAACATTTACAAACTTTTTTAGTGGAGTATGTATTCCCTTATATTAGCTATATAATTGGTAGAATTTTTGGGCTGATTCCAATCCAGATGTGGATCCAGGACTTTTTAAAAGGATTTCTTAACACTGTTAGATAGGACAGTTTTCCACATTTTCACCAATAACTCTAAAGGTTAAGTTTTGCTCAAAATATCAATACAGCAAAATATCGTCATGCACTCCTTGGAGATAAGTGTATCTACATGGATTCTACAGAATCGATACGGCCTCAGTATTTTGACAGTTGTTGTCAATACACTTCGGGTAATGTTAACAATGGTACAGTTCAAAGAAGAAGCCAAGCTACATGATGAAACACATGTTCCAAAATTAAACTCAGGTCTACCATCTTTGAGGACCTGAATTTAAGTTTCCTACGTTGTAGAATCATTTAAAACTCTTCCTTGTCCTTTTTCTTCTTGTGAGAAAAAACAAAACTTGTAGAGAATTCTGTTAAAAGTGTTGTCAATGTTCACAATTTACATGTATCGAGATACATATCAAGCCCTCAGTGGCGGGATAGGTATCGTATCGTGAGGTTGCTGGAATTATCCAACCCTAGTCTTCCCCTGGTCTCTCTCACCCCCTTTCACAGGTCTATCTACTGTCTGTCTCCTCTGTCTGGTGGCAAAAATGTCAATAAATACTTAAAAACGTTTCTTAATAAGATTTTGACTACATTTTCAGGGAATGTTGGTCATGGCAAAAGGGAGAAGTGAAGAGATTTTGGTGGTGATCAAAACATGGATGCAGCTCCAGGAATGTTCAAAGGATTGGTCAGCACTCAGAGACAAGGCAATTTACTACATTTCTGCTAATAACTCAAAAAGTGCTCAACAGAATTTAAAGGAATATTCAAGGAACGTTGTTCATGGCACAGAGAGGAAGTGATTTTGGTGGTGATCTGAATCTAAAAGTGGATTCATGAATTTTTTAAAGATTTGTTAACATTGCTCAATAGGGCAGTTTTCCACATTTCCTTTTAAATCTCATCTTGTGTGCTCCGTTTAATGTGCTTTATCCTCCAAAATTGGATTTCATTTTCACAAATTGTGTGCTGCTATGTGTTTTTGTATGCTTTGAACATCTTACTAATCTTTCTTGTATTATATCATTTGGTTTTTAATGTTAGTTTTTATTCATTTTTATTATATTTTGTTTCATTGCTGCTTGGTAGTCACTGTGCAGCACTTTGGTAAACTTGATTGTGTTTTAAAATGTGCTATATAAATAAAGTGGATTGGATTTTTGATGCCTTTCCTTACATGTCAGAAATGTCTTGGCATGTATGTGTATGCAATGCAAATCAAGATACCTTTGTGATAAAGGGTCCAAAGCCAAATGTGATAGGAGGTTATGATGAAAGTAAATGTGGACAACATTGCCGATGTGTAAACAGTTGAGGTGTCATGGGCACTGCCAATGCTTACCCCGTGAATGTTGCTACTGATTAATCATTTTTTTGGCATATTTTAGTTAAATGGCTGGTATACTTTCTTCATTTTTATTTAAGTATACTTTTATTTTTGTTTTCTCTTATACTTTATATGTTTTGTATTGTGGTTAATGTTCTATAAAGCGATAAAAAGTGAATTACCAAAAAAAAAGAAATGCCTTAACAGAGGTTCATGCTCTTTGAGTTCTTCTATTCAAGGATAAAATACAAGTATTTTAGTTAAGTGAAGGCTTTGTGCTCTTGACATGAAATATTTGTGTCAATACTGGTATCAATATTCAGAAATATCTGCATATTGGATGTTGGAAATTTCCATAATTGGCACCTCTAATTAAAGTTTTTATTATGTGTATAAAGTGATGTTAATCATTGGAAGTTGCATGTGTTTTAAAAAGGGGTTTGTCTAAAAAATAAAATGGACCTCCACTTCGTCTCGTCCCCTCCTCTCCACAGTGCACCGTGACAGCCCGGACACCTGAGCAGACCTCCCCCTCCTCCTCCCTCCCCTTCAGCCACCATTCCACGCACGCCATGTCACCCCCAACCCCACATGCTCGCACACACGCACGCCGGAGACCACCTCAGGGGCCCCTCTTTGGCAGGGCTGGTCCCCGGGGAGAGGTTAGTATGATGGATGTCTGATTGGTAGCCCTCCCTTAGGGCCTCCCTCTCCGTCACCTCTCCGCGCTCTGAATTAAAAGGCCGTTTGTCTCCTCGGAGTCCTCAGCTGTAGAGCGCCGGCCTGCAATTTCACAGCACTCAGAGAGTGAGGGAGACCATTACAGAGGAGGTTGTCAGGGGAGCCATCAGAGCCCCGGACACGCCTGAGGGACTCTCTCTTTCCCCTCCATCTTCCCTCCGCCCCGTGCTCCTGTCTCCCCCTGCTCGGCTCCACAGACACCTCCGTCCCACTGCAGGCAGCCAACCCTGAGCTCACAAATACATAAATATTCAAGGCCTCTGTTACACTCCAGCATGCACCTATATGCATATAGGCACCAATGCATGCACACTCTTCGCTTACACAGACATTTTAAAATCCATCTCTGTGATGGTGCTGAAATAAATTAACACATCAAGCCTGCAGGGCTTTGACAAAGAGGAGACAGATTTGTTTGCCGTGCTTGGTACCAAAGAGAAAAGATTTTTCTTTAACTTATTCCAGCAAAGTCACATTTAAAACAACAACTACTGACCTAAGGGCTCTACAAAGGTTAACAGTAAACAGTTAAGTCTACAGTAATGAGACATCATTGAACAATAGTCAAATTTATTGGGATAAAACATTCTCATCTTGAAAGTAAAATCAAAGAGGTGTGTCTCCAGCAATTATTTAAAATCTAGATAGAAATGGAGGCATCTGGTCTTATGCTGAGTGATAAGCTGTCAATAGGCTATCAACAGTAACAGTGATGCTGTTGTGTTATTCAACATCAGTCCTCTCTACCTTATAATCATTTTAGATGTTGATGTAAATATCAGCTCATTTACCCTTTCCATGATTATTATTGATTATACTTCTATATAAAGTACCACTACAATCACACAGACATGAGGACCCTCCTGAAAACGAGATGTTGCATCTCAGGGGGCTAACCTCTCATAAATTTATACTCAGCAGAAACAAATATGACAAAGACAGGTCTATGATTGGCCCATGGATCTGTTACCAGCTTTAGTTCTTACTTTAGTCCACTTGTCTCTGCCCACCTCCCTTCCTTCGCCCACACGTCCAACACAGCATCGTGTGGATGGCTGTTCATCATGAGACTGGGGTCCACATTCAAGATTTCCTGCTGCTTAACAGAGATGTTTTCTTGCCGCCATGATGAGGGATCCCTGATTGGCTATTAAATTCATGTTGGGTGTTGGATGTATGTATTTGTATATACATGTTTATCTGTACTTTTATATGTATGTATGTATATATGTGTATCTATAAATGAGGAGTTTGCTTTCAGCCTGTTCTATTGTAAAGTGTCTTGAGATAGCACTTGTTATGAATTGGCGCTATATAAATACAGATTGATTAATTGACTGACAGATTGAACAGTCTCAATGGGGGGCTGTTGCATCAAAACAGTGTGGACGATTACCAACTGAATAAAAACATTCAAAATAACACAATAATCATATCGGGCTCGAAGGGATGGTTTAGGATTTTTTAAGAAACAGCCGGCACAAAAGCTAGGGTTCTAGATTACCGCACCAGTTCTGCTTTGTCTAGGTATTAGTGTGCATGGATCAGATTGAATAAAGCTCAGGGACACATCTGTATAAGCCTTTGCTGTAAATTGGTTGGCAGGTGCTGAAAATTCAGATTTCATCGCTACCAAAGCCATTAATGATTCTGCTTATCAATCCAATTCTTTTCACGAACCATTATTGATTCTTTCTGATTTTCTGTGAGGCAAACAGTGTTGTTCTTCACAGGTTTTCAGGTGTTTGACTTCTTGTTTTCATTTGTACTGACTGTTTCTGATGATAGCATGACGCTCCTGATTTGCAAGGCATGCAGAAGAAAGTGGAAGGAATTGTTAAGCAAAAATACTCAAATAAATGATTAACTACATGACTTTCCAGACCTGTAAACTGTGTTTTCTGTCTGATAAATCCCCTAAAGACGTTGGTGCAGTATTAATAAACTAAGTTTATCAGCTATTAGAGGACAAAAAGCAAATGCACTATATTATCAGTATGATATCGGCGCCCTTAGTATTTGCCTATATTGTCTAATGGACCAGCCAGCCCTGGTTTACACATCTGCACCAACAGGTAAGTTGTGATCTGTCCTGCTCCTCAGTTTACACAACAGTTTTTCCTGTTCCTCTGTCTACCTATGACTCCATAAGTTCTTCCTCCGTGTACTCAGGTTCATAAAGATAGTCTCTCGTACACAGGACTAAGATTCACTCAAGTCAAAATCTCTCTTTTTTTAGTTCATTTTTAATGAAGTTAGAGTTTGTTGTTTCTTGCGCAGACCGAGGACCTGATTAGCTGATGAGAGGAAGGCAGAGCCATGTCTTGCATCCTGATTTCCCTACATTGGGAGAGTTGCTTTACAGGCAATCATATTTGCTAGTGCCATAGACCTCGAGCAATCCCATTGAAAAATATCCAGATTATCCCTTTAATAACCCTTGCCCTAGATACCCATATGTATGTGCATAAATATGAAACGGCAAGCTTTCTGTGACGTCCTCTTAAGAATTTAAAGCTTGTTTTTTGTCGACAGAAACAAAACATTAGTTCTTTTTAAACTCTCAACATCTCTCCTTCAAAATATATGAACAGAAAATTGCTTTTGTGTGCAGCTCAATGGGAAACTATACTTGTATGACTGCATGTTTTCTGATTACAAGGACTCGCAGAATGAAAAATGATCATGAAGGAAAAAAACAAACATGGTAAGAGTCTAAACCTCACAAACAAAACAGCCACAATTACCAAGAATAAAGAAGAAGAACAAAGAAACTGTTTCACCTTCAACCACATGAGCACTAAATTAATAAAAAAACAAACATTTACACACAAACATGTTCTTCATGTTGTATCCATGCAGCACTTGTGGATATTCACCTGATGTCAAAAGCATCCATGGTTAACCATTCCTGAGGTTGAATGTCCTCTTTTTGCCCACTGAGCGCTGTGTAAGTGGAGTGACTTTGTGTTTCGGTGTAAAAAGACAGGTGGAAGGGACCTGGCTGGTTGTGGAGAGTAAAAGCCTCACACTGTGTTGAGTTCAGCCCCTGTCATTGAGATATAATGAGGCAGATCACCTTTCACTGTGGGCCATCCTAATGAGGTAATGAATGGGGGTGTGCAGCACACCTTTGCCCTCACCTACTCTATTAATCAGAGTAGGGTCACATGCAGCCGCTAGGACCCAGCCTCCCCCATCTGGCAGCACTAATGGACCAAGCGATGGATTGAAGGTGCTTTTAGTTAAAGAGCTCTGGTTGGTAACCGGGAGAGAAAAGGAGAGGAGAGAAGGACGGCATCGCCTCCAGGAAAGGAGGTGCAGGGAGAGATGCAGAATTTACACCTCTGAGGAAGGAGGAGTGAGGAGTGAGAGTGTGAGGCTGACCTTTGACCTCATCTCAGCCAGCTAGAGAAAAGATGGCCAAGGTCAGCCGGCTATCTGGACTGCCCGCTGCACCAACCGCAATGACTGACAGCCTCACTGTGTCACATATGAAGGCGAGAAAATGTGTGACATGTTGCTGTATGAGGACATCTATCATGGGAAAAACTGATTTGTGGGATCCTTGGGTAAAAGTTTAATATGATACCTCAACGCTTTATAACATCATCAGGGGGAATTCCTCAAATGGACTTGTTGAGCGCAAATTTTCTAAAAGGTGGAGCAAACAACAGAGGTAAAGGAGGGATTTGAGTCATTATTGGGATTGTAGTTTGGCCTTGGACACATTTTTGTATAAATCAGTTTTGCTATAAAGAACTGGACTGCCAACATTACACTCTTTTAGAAAGGATTTTAGTCAGTAGTTTATAATCAGGGCTTTATTTCATTTTAAAGTTATATGTTTTAATCTTCTAAAATGTACAGGGTTCCCACTCTTTTCTAGAAATCCTTTTCCAGGACTTTTCCAGGATGTTTTTCTCCTTTTCTCCTTATTTTCATATGTTTTCCATGACTGGAAAATTGGTCAATCATTTTCCAGGTTTTCCAGGATGCAAGGGAACCCTGATTTATGGATTATGTATGCTTTATGAATCTCGAAAGTACGACAATGTAATGGGGCTGACCTTGAAAGCTTTGCTTCCTTCAGCTCCTTCTCAAACTTACACCTTACCACAGTTGTGCCATTTTTTTCTCTCTCTATTACATATACTGTTTGTTTTTATGCTTGTGCTTTTTTGAGACAAATAAAAATTAAATCAAATCAAATCAGTCCTTCCAGGATCTCCCGGCGAACTTTTGTGTGTGTTGGGTCAGGTTTTTCAAAAAGTTGCAGCAAAAGTGGCGATTTTTAAAATTATTTTATTCAACAAAACATCCCTCCAGGAGTTTGTGTGAATTTTTTTGTATTTTTTGCAGCAAAAAATGCTGGATGTTGCAGCAGGCTTTTTTCAAAAAAGTTACAGGAAAGTTGCTGTGATTTGACGGCCACACTGAATTTCCACAAGGATTGCCTGGATTTGTGTTGATTTGACTTCCATCCATCCATTACCTACACCAGTGCTTCTCAACCAGGGGTCCACCGGTCCCTAGTGGTCCGTAGTGTAATTGCAAGGGGTCCTTAAAAATAAAATTTCCTTTTCTTCAAAGATCCTATGGCATTTATAAAAATAGGATTATTTCACTCAAATTTGACTGAGACCTTAATCTACCTAAACTACAGAGGGTAACAGGACTTTTTTCTCTAATTAGACCTCTTTCACAAGTGTAATTTATTTATTTGAATTTGTATAATACGACCTTCACACAATCTGCATCCTTTTCAAAATATGAGCCCTCTACTGTTTCAGTGTGGATACACCATTCATTTCTTAATAATGATTTTATTGTGAATCATCTGCAGGAAGGTGTTGTGGGAAAACTCTTGAACTTGCAAGGTTCAGGTTAGCACTTGAAATTAAGCGAGTGTTACAAACATAAAAAACACAGAAGAAGATGATAAGCATAGTTTCACAAATAATAATAATAAGAAGAGGCACCCCAGCACCCCAAAAAGGTTGAGAACCACCGATCTACACTACTTATCTCTTTCAGGGTCATGGAGGGCTGGAGTCTATCCAAGCTGACTTTGGCGAGAGGCAGGGCACACCCTGAACCAGTCACCAGCCAATCACAGGGCCACATAGAGAGATGGACAACCATTCATGCTCACACTCATACCTAAGGGCGATTTGGAGTCACCAATCAACCTAACAAGCATGTTTTTGGTCTGTGGGAGGAAGCTGGAGTGCCCAGAGAGAAACCACGTATGTACAGGGAGAATATGCAAACTCAAAATAAATAAATAAATAGTGCTGATTTTTGCAATCATGAAATTTCCTGGATTGACAGATAAAAAAATAATAATAAAAAAAACAATCAAAAGTGTATGATGTGCATTGAAGGACCTTTTACTGGCACTGAGGGCCATTTTAGGATTTTGTTTGTAATTTTGCTGGACTGAAAAGCAACTCTGTTTCCAACTAGCAAGGGTGCAAACAAAAAAATGTTGCCTCAATGGATTGCATGTACATCCCTTTGTCAGCACTGCTGCTGACCAGATGATTTTTCATCGTTTAAACTCCTACTTTCACAAATCTCTACAGGCTGCCGAAGCGCTTCAAAACCAAAGTAGGAGAGGAAAAAAATTCTGATGAAGTAAATGTGTTAACAGAAACTTTCTAAACAACAAGAGCCAATTGATTTCACTTCAGGGACGAAGTTTGTCAGTATAAAAGACGTGAGGAATAAAAGACAGCGTGTGTGTGAAGGAAATCAACATCAGGGCAGCGAGAGTCACTGCAGAGATCAGTGTTACAAGGAGCTGGAGCAGCACCAAGAGCAAATGAAGAGAGAGCCAAAATATGTATTACTGACACTCGATCATGGGGTCAAGCGATCACCCTTTGAATTTATTTTACGATCCTCTACTTCTTTAAAATCCTCCTCTGTGGTTATGACCAACTCACTTTCATCTGTGGCAGTGTATCTGACCTAAATCCATGAATCAAGGAAATTAAAAGATGAATGGAGGTTTTTTTTAATGAAATTGAAATATGATACATCAAATCCAAACACAGAAAAAAGTTATCCCAAAAAGAGGTGTCAGCTAGTGCCCCCACTTTTTAAAAGATACATTCAACAAGTCCAGAGCTTTTGAAAAAATTCTGTGATTTGTTGGACAAATATCTTGTGGAGAGAATTTTTGCTTTGCTAAAATTTCTAAAAATAATAAATCTTTATACAATCATCATAAACCAGCATAGTGCCCTGAGGGTCCACTATTTTCTGTCTTTGTGTTTGCATATCTAACAGCTAGATCACCAAAAAAAGTGCATAAACATTCATGAGGTCTTACAGGGGGGAACACAAACTCTGATCACATCAGCATTGTGCAACTAATTAAGCATTGCATGTCATACCTTGTGGCGCAGCAGGTGGTGCACATGCCTCACAGCGAGAAGGTTGCTGGTTTTGGAGTTTGCATGTTCTCCACGTGCATGCGAGCGTTCTCTCTGGGCACTTCAGCTTCCTCCTACAGACCAAAAACATGCTCATTCGGTTAACTTGTGACTTTAAACTGCCCTTAGGTATGAGTGTGAGCATGAATGCCTCTCGCCCAAAGTCAGCCAGGATAGGTTCCAGCTCCACTCTGCGACCCCACAAGAGATCAAGGGTATAGATGAAGGATGTTGTACCCAGTGTTAATTTTGTTCACTAATTATTTTCGTCACAGTTTTCGTCAACAACCTTTTTTCCCCTGATGAAAACTAGACAGTAACTAATAAAAACAAGTGCACATGGACAAAAACTAAAACTAAATTAACTGACATTTACATCAACAAATAAAAACTAGACTAAAATGTTTGACAGAGACTTAATCCAATCAGACCTAATTTGGTCATGTAGAAAGTAGGGACAAGTTAGGAATATATCCAATCACAGCTACTTTGGTTGTGTGGAAAGGTTGGATGAGTTAAGAGGGACATCCAATCACAACTGTCTTAGCTTCATGGTGGTGGGATAAGTTGTGGAGCGATCCAATCAGAGCTCCTCTCTTTATGAATTGATATATTCATGTAGAGCAGGTTCACTGTTTGTTGTCAGTTCTGGTATTGTAACTGAGATGCTCTGCCAGGTAGCCTAAATAAAGGTGACTGCATTTCACACAAAAGTTCAATTTGCTTCTGTTCATTTATACATTCAGACTTTACTAGCATTCAGTTAATGGTGATTAGATGTTTGATTTTATCCAAGTGTAAAACATGACTTCAGAAATTCAAGGAAACATAAAAAATGCATTACCCTTTACACTTCATACTTTCTGTTGTGTACTAGTCTCCAAATCCTCTTGACATCCTACCAACTATCATTTCAATTACAGTGGAATATAACTTTGCAGATGGACTTATGCTGAGCATTTATTTGCTGGTTGGTTGTAAGAAAAATCCATGGCTATTATCATTTTGATGTATCCTTTTAAGGTTGCCAGGTTAAATGACAGCTGGGTGATCCTTATAAAATTATTACATAACACTTACCACAAGATATGACCACTAAAAATCACTGTATATCAAATCATTACATTCCTGAAAAAGCCAACCATTCTCCGTATGCATCTACCTGACTGTGACTCCGGCCAGATAAAGGGGTCTGGGGGGTGAGTTTGACTGGACTCAGCATGACAAAGTGGGCAGAAGTGGCAGAAAAAAGGGGGTTTAGAGAGCGAGGGGGAGGAAATAATCTCGGCTGTGTATGTGTTCTCAGCATCCCGTCCTCCCCTGGCTAACCGCACCGGCGGCCACTTGAATTAGCAGCAGAGGATTATGGGCAGAGAGCCTCATTAATCTGGGCAACAAACAGTGGCCAGTGTGAATATTTGCACCCAGAAATTGAAAAGATTAAGTCCTATTTGACAATGACTGGCAGGCTCTGTGCTGCAAGAGGCTACTGTTAAATATTCATATCCTGGACTCCTTCTCTTTCAGTCTGTCTGACTTGTCTTTGTGTTTGTGTGCAGTTGTATGTGTGTGTGTTTGTCTGCAGAGGTTTAAGGAGAAGTAATGTGCAAAGACAATAAGTGAGGGATTCTGTCTTTGCTACCAGCAATCAGGCCTACAAATAGAATATTTACATATCACTAAATTGGCAAGACATGAAAATAATACAGAGAAATCTTATTACTAAATCCAATATGTCCTCAAAATAATGGGAAGAGAAGCATATTTTAAAACGTAATCCTATGATTTGTTACCAAATACCAACTCTTTTGGCTCACTTTAGGGTTTAAAGGTCAGGTTTTATACTTTGTAACTTGTGCTTCAGTCTATTTAAGGCATTTAGGATCTTTTAAGGTCCCAATAAGGTCTGTTTAAGGATTTTACTTTCTGCTTTATATGAGATTTTTGGTATGTTTAAAGGAATAGTTTGGGATTCTTGAAGTGGGGTTGTGTTAGGTACATAGCCTGGCCATTTACCACAGAGACAAAGATCAGAACTGAAGCTTTACAGAAACCGTCAGCACGGAAGCTAGGGCTATAGGTTGCTGTAATTGGGGCAACTGACTCTGCAAAGTTTGAAGAATTTAATAAAACAAGCCTGCGAGTCCTTCGGCCAGCAGACTGAAGATCAAAATACGTTCTCACTTTAATTTTGCTGAATACGCTAATATTGCTACATCCCAAATGAAGATTAGCTTAATTAAAAAAAAAAAAAAAGTATAAAAATATCCTGCTGACCGAGCACAGTAATTTTGACAAAGAGTGTTAGTTTAGCTCAGTTCACCTCATCAACAACGGACATACAGTGTTTCATCACCTTGTAAACTTATCATCAAACCATGGCTTCTGACTTAATAGTATAAACAAACAATCCGTAGAAGCAGAATATTTACTTTGAGGTAGGGGTGTCAACAATAAAATTTGCATTGTCAGTTTTTGTTTCTGAGGAAGTAATAAAACAAGTATAGAAGGATGAGACCTATGAAGTTTATTTATTTTGGTTAATAATGAAAAGTCATTTTTGCATCAGTTGATCTCAAAAGCTATTTCTAATTGATAATTGAGAATTGTAGATATATTGATTTAATTGATGAATTCAGTTTTTTTTGTTGCAGGAGGTTTAAAAAATAAAAATCAAGATTTCTTTATCCTCATTTTCTCATATCTTTTAATGCTTGGTGAAAAGAGTGCAGTTTCAGTTTTACTAAATGTACCTTTGATTACAAATTTGCATCCTGCTATATACCGCAATTCTGAGAGGGAAATTCTGTTTACTTTTGTGAGACATTTCAATACAATGAAGACAAAATACTAACCTTGGTGTAATATTAAGCCCTAGCTTCTGCGCAGACTCTTTCTGTACAAATGTAGAGCTAATCTCCATCACTGTGGCTGATGTTCAGGCCTATGTTATGAGCCTCCTACAACCGCAGTTTATAGTCCCGGACTATCCCTTTAATGCTTAATGGCAATGCTTGTGTTTTTAATTGTTACTGTCCTCAAAACTGTCACACTTCAAATGTCAAAATGTTGATTTTTTTCCATATTTATTGTTTGTAATTAATTGCCTTAATCTTTTCTTTATTTATTATACCGTGTGCTGCAGACCTCTTGGCTGAGTCGTCCTTGTGAATGAGATCCTGATCTTAATGGAAATTATTGGTTAAATAGGCTAAAGGTAAAATTAAAAAAAAAAAAAAAATGCAGAGGTAAATTATCATGTATGTTGTCTCACACATAACAGTATGGAGTGCAGTAGTTTTGAGGCACCTTTAAAAGTCTGTTTTATTACCTCGGCCAAGGAGGTTATGTTTTTGCCAGCATATGTTTGTTTGTTTGTTAGCAAGATTACGCAAAAACCACTGGACGGATTTTGATGAAATTCTCAGGAGATGTTGGTAATGGTTCAACTTAGAAATGATTTTAGTGGTGATCCCGATAACCACCAATAGTGAACGATTGTTTTTGCTCAATAACTGTCAAACTAATAATGATATCAACATGATTCTGAGTGCTACGTGTGGGTTTTCAGGGTCAAGGAATCATTATATGATGGTAACTTTATAATGGAACTATTGCTTATAGATGAAATAGCAATATATGAGCTACCTTGATGGAGGTTTGCGCTCTCCAAGTGCTTTCTAGTTCACTTTTCATTTAGAGTAATTTAGCATTTGTTGAAAGAATGAAAACACAGACCTCCGATATTTAGAAATGTCTTTTATAACCGTTTGTTGTAGGGATGCACAATATTGGAGTTTTGCCGATATGCAGATATTGTTTAGATTCATTATTGCCAATACTGATACCAATACCAATATTTCTGGTCAAGAGCACAAGCTCTGTACTTAACAAAAATGGACTTGTTTCTTTCAGTGTTACAGTATATTATAGCATGAAAGGATGTATAACAAGAAAAACAGCATTTAACTCTTGCAAAAATGAAACCCTCAATATTTAAATGTACCCACGCAGTGATGAGAAGGTGCATCAATACTGAACATTTGTTTAATTTGCCGATATTCCAGCCCATATATGGCCAATATGTGTGGTCAATATATCCGCTGTAAATATCTGCCAAAATTTCAATATCGGCTGATACGGATATTTAACCTTTTAGGCTGATATTGGCCAATACTGATATCAAACCGATAATATCGTGCATCCCTAGTTTTTTGCATGGAGTAACATCTGTTTTAAGGCATCTATTATCATCTGTTTGTTTAATATAAAAAGCCAGATCATCAGTCTGTTGTATATAAACTATGAAATTGGTTAATTTGGAAGATTTCAGTGAAGAACATTCAACCTCTTATTAATAGCATTAATTTACAAGCTACTTAAAGCTATATTTCTATGTTCCTGATCAGGAAAATACAGCCAGTAAATGAAAGGGACTCCTCCTTTATTTAAGTAGAGACTTACAGATAAGCCCCCTCATCTCAAAAACACACTTACAAACTCACACATTAATGGCCCGGAAAGCAGCGAAGGTCCTCTGCTGTGACATCCCATCGTTCTGCCTGCCCTGTCAGCCTGCCAGGAGATTCCCTCCTGCAAACGCTCCGCAAATACACCTGCTATTCATTTCCTGCAAGGCAGAGGAGGCTCGCCAGACCTGACAAAGCTATTTACCCACCTCCAGCCCCGGCCGGTGCAGACGCTATCGCTAATGTTTTCCCTTCTGCAGGAGATCAATATGTTTGGAGGCAGACAAACAACCCTGCTCTGCCAGCCCGGCTCTTCCCGTTTAGCAGGCCACCACTGGGGGCCCTGACAGCAGATGTACACAACCGAATCAACAAGCGGCGCTCCTCCAGAGTCAACAGTGGACACAATCAACGGTGCGGGATCTAAGAATGAACAGCACACCCCATATGTGCCATACCAAGGATCAACACTCAGGCTCGCTCCTGAGCCAAGTTATGTCTGCTTCCAGGAGGCAAAGCACAGCAGGAATATTGATCTAGACACGAGCAGGGAGAGATATCACAGAGATTTAAGCTTCTGGAATTAACAAAAGGATTTCTTCTGATTGTAAGATTGAGAGCTGCACAGCAAAGCAACATGAGAAAAGCTTTAAAGAAGTCAGTAAGCATTGAAATTGTGTTGATATGAGGTCCAGTGTTCATGATCTAAAGGCAGAGACGGTGTGACATCCAACAGCAGGAAAAAATACAACAGAAATTTCAGATACAAACTGATTAATCATTTGCATCAGTTTCCTGCAAACAGACACGTCTGGGCCCCTGTTAGGCCACATAAATGGGCCCCAGGATTGGTTCAAACTAGGGGTGAACGATATTGCAGGGTTTCCACTCTTTTCTAGAGATCCTCTTCCAGGACATTTTCACCCGTTACAGCATTGGTGTGGGCAATTCTCAGGTTAATCTAGCCTTCTTAAAGACAAGTCAAGTCAAGTCAAAGTTTATTTGTAGAGCACGTTTAAAAAAAACAACCTCGGTTGACCAACGTGCTTTACAGGAGTACAAAATAATCTTGCATACACTTAATAATAATAAAAACAGCCATGATAATAAAAACAGTAAAAGAATAAAAATGAGCCCAACATTGAAAACGCATATATAAACACGGAAATAAAATAAGAATAAAAACAACAAAAGAAGAGTAAAGGGAAGATAGGGAATGAAAGATAAAGGATAAAAGAGAAAAGAGATAAAAGCCAAGATTACTTGTCTAGCTGGGACTGAACGCCACAGAGAAAAGATGTTTTTTTAGGAGCGTTTTAAAGTGCTCGGTTGACTGTGCGCTCTACCTGGAGAGGTAGGCTGTTCCACAGTTTTGGTGCAGCTACCGCGAAAGCCCCGTCCCCACGAGTGGAGAGCCTGGATCGAGGCTCTGCCAGGACCAGCTGGTTTTGACGACCCTAAGCTAAGTTCTTGGACCTTTCACTTTTGTTTGAAATAAAAACAGACACTGGATATTGAGCAGTTAACGTCTTTTTGTGTAAAACAGAGCCATAGTTTGATCACTTCTGTCTCCTGTGAGCCATGAACTCATCCTTGACTTGTTGTTTCTGCTCCCTGCCTCTCCTGAGAGCATGATGTACTTAATTAATAAGGCATGCAGAATAAAATGAAAAGCACTGAATACTTAAGCGTAAACACCAATGAAATCAATTCCTGAAGTTAGCTGTTATCAACTGGATTGAAATCTGGTGACTGTGGAGGCCACTAGAGATCAGTGAACTTATCCTCATGTCCATCCCTCATGGTCAGTAAAAATGCTTAGTGAGGGGCCAAAGTGTGCCATGAAGTAACTTAATTATAAGTTCTGAATTATTTTTTTTACCTGAAGGATGGGCTGAGAAGACACAAATGAACATTATTTCCTGTGCAAAGAAAAAAATCAACAGAGTTTGAACCTCGAAGCAGGTTGTTCACTCAAAGACTTTACAAAGAAGTGAAATAAAAGCAGATCTTTGTCTGAAGTCATTAAAACAGGTTAATTTTGCTTCTCTGGGTGCAACAAGTGTACCGAGATGATCCTTGTATTAGTCCAGATATGATGGCATCTTCAGCATCATCAGATTTCATTTTATCTTGTTCATTTTCATCCAAGATTAAACTTCCAACTTTCAATTTTATTGTCCCCTCAGGGAAATTTACTTTGCAACCAAGTGAAAAAGACATGAATATACAGTCTCACCGAGTCATTCACAACAACAAAAACACAGGAGCACATTAACCAAGAGAAACTTCCATGGGCCGACCAAGAATGGAGCCATCCCCAATGAAAATTGCCAACAGTGACACAAATAAAATCAATCAGTCTGATTCATTTTTGGATTCAGCTCAGTTATGACTTGGAAGATAAAATAATTTTTCATCCTGTTCAATTTGGCCATTGGTAACCTGAATCAAATTCCACATGATGAGGACAGTCGGGTAATCAAGTAATTTTACACCAATAATTTTGCAGGCAACCTTTACAACATGTTCAAGCCTCTTTGTATTGGACAAGGCAAGGCTCCCAAACCAGGAAATAAAAACAAAGGTGAGAACAGACTCTACCTTGGAAATATAAAAGACTGTCATCAGCTTACTACTCACTCTAAAACGGATGAGTTTTCAGAGGAAGTGCAGCTGCTGTTGAGTTTTTTAAAAAAACTGCATCCGTGTTGGCACTGAATGTCACAGTCCTCTCCACTGTCTCGCCTTTTATAGTTAAGAAAAACAAAGATTCAGCAGTAATCATCTTCGTAGCAATGTACCCACTTTCTAAAACAGCATCTTTCTGAAAAGACTGCAGCAGTTTTGGGATATGAAAGTTGTCAACACAGCAAAGATAAGATAAGATATTTGCCTCCAGTGATATTCCTCACATATCAGCACCTCCAACCTCTTGATTTTCTGCCCGAGGGCTGGCAGGAGGAAGTCTGTCCAGAGTCATAGTGAAATACTGTTTGTTTGAAGGCACCTTCATAAGCCTCACTACATTTTCAGGAGTTTTGTGCATGTATGAAACGTCCAAAGCTCTGTATTTATCCATTTTTCAGGAGTTTAAGAGAGAATCCTGCCTAACACGCTGAGTAAACAACAGCAACCAAACCAGACAGAACAAACACGGAGAGGCAGACTAAACCAACACCAGGTCCCCTGATTCTTCCTCTGGATAAATCCTCAGGCTCTGTCTCCTCTGACTCACCCTCCTCTCTCCCGCCCTCACCCTTTTGGTTTCTTAAGTCTCACCTTCTCCCCAGTTAGCATTTTGATCACTTCTGTTTTCATACTCTTGTTTCTTTCTTTCTGGTTGGTTTTCAATTGAGAACAGTGTTAATTTTGACAGCAGTAGTTTTAGTTATAGTCTTTTTCCTGAAATATCTTTTAGTTTTAGTCATAATTAAGTCACCTAAGTTGTTCTAATTTTAGTCTAGTTTTAGTTGATGAAATTTCACAACATTTAAGTCGACAAAATTTACTGTAAATTTAGTCGACCAAAATATGAAGTGTAAAGGGTAAGGCATTTTTTATGTTTCCTTGAATTTCTGAAGTCATGTTTTACACTTGGATAAAATAAAACATCTAATAACCCTTTACTGAATGCTAGTAAAGTTTAAATGTATAAATGAACAGAAACAAATTGAACTTTTGTGTGAAATGCAGTCACCTTTATTTAGGCTACCTGGCAGAGCATCTCAGTTACAATACCAGAACTGACAACAAACAGTGAACCTGCTCTACATGAATATATCAATTCATAAAGAGAGGAGCTCTGATTGGATCGCTCCCTAACTTATCCCACCACCATGAAGCTAAGACAGTTGTGATTGAATGTCCCTCTTAACTCATCCAACCTTTCCACACAACCAAAGTAGCTGTGATTGGATATATTCCTAACTTGTCCCTACTTTCTACATGACCAAATTAGGTCTGATTGGATTAAGTCTCTGTCAAACATTTTAGTCTAGTTTTTATTTGTTGATGAAAATGTCAGTTAATGTAGTTTGAGTTTTTGTCCATGTGCACTTGTTTTTATTAGTTACTGTCTAGTTTTCATCAGGGGAAAAAAGGTTGTTGACGAAAACTATGACGAAATAATTAGTGAACAAAATTAACACTGGGTACAACATCCTTCATCTATACCCTTGATCTCTTGTGGGGTCGCAGAGTGGAGCTGGAACCTATCCCGGCTGACTTTGGGCGAGAGGCATTCATGCTCACACTCATACCTAAGGGCAGTTTAAAGTCACAAGTTAACCGAATGAGCATGTTTTTGGTCTGTAGGAGGAAGCCGAAGTGCCCAGAGAGAACCCTTGCATGCACGGGGAGAACATGCAAACTCCAAAAGTTTTTTACAAATATTCTGCAAGTGCAGAATTATTCTGAAAGTGTACTCTCAGTTAAAAAAGAGTTGGTGTCAAAATAAGTGTGAAAATTACGTTTCAGTAGATCAAATCTCTTGGTGTCACTGTGGGATCTTTAGCTCTAGACTTTCCACCCTGAACGTGTTTGTAACACTTACATGTGTCAGCAATGCAAAGTGTTAAAATTATGTTTGTTGTGATTTTTGACAATATGTTATTTTATTTAGATGAAACAGTTTTTTGATTGATTGTTTTAAAGGATATTACTTAAAACCATGATTGAGACTTTTTCCGGTTGGACACAAAAAGCCATCAGGAAGCTGGAACTATGTTACAGGGCTTAGGTTTCACTCAATGAAATAAAAAAGCTTTATCCACTATTTTAGTATTGCATTGGTGCAAACAATGTTTTGGAGGATAAAACATGATGTGTCGATTAAAGGGATACACCAACATTTTTTTGTTTTCCGTGTCTTGCCTCACTCCCAAGTCCATGACAAGCAGATAGACACCATTTTTTAGACTGTGCTTCCAGTAACGAGGAAGGGACGAGTTATGTTACATTATCTATTTTTAGACTAAGATTAGCAATTTATCTAATTTTCAAAAGAAATACATACGAAACTAAATTGCAGGGTGCATGCGCAAACCACTGCGGCTGGACTTTGTTTTGTTGACCTTCTTACAATCTGCGGTCATGTGAAAATCAAGTGAAAATCGAGAGAATAAATGATACATGGATTCAAGAGTTTTATCTTATTTCGACGTTTTCATCTGGTGAAAGTTGCCTGACCTATAAGTGAACTGTATTCAGATGTTGAGAGAACGATCGCTCTTGCGCCATTATGGAGGCAATGGACGTTTTTGTGATCTTCAGTGGCAGTAAGAGGATAACTCAGAACAGATAACAGATGACACAGAAATGAAAATTTTTGTTTTAGAGACGAATATTTAGAAAACAAGTTGTTTTCTATTTTTTTCAGTTTTGGTTTTATTTTGAAAATCATGGATTTATCTTCATAATTTTCTGTTGCATTCATTTCATTTTGGTGAATTAGAGGTAACATACATGAGGAGGTGAGCAGTGGGACTAATTTCTGTGAACATTTGAATATTCCTTTTGACATGAAGCAGCTGTGTGCAAATGTTCTCCAGCTCTGAAGGTGGCCATGGGCTTGATTTCTGCGTTTACATGCGAGTGTGGATGTGTGTGTGCAGAGTGTGTGCGTTAAGTTGCTCTGTGTTGTGGAGATAACAGCCGATCTCTATCAGCTGCATTGGGGGTGGGGGGGGGCTTAAGACCCCGATGGGCGTGAGGGAAGAATGAATTTTCCTCAGCACTCTGCATATTACAGGATTACACTGCACCTTTAGATATGCTCAGGCTCAGCCTATCTCTGCCTTTTGGCTACACGCATGTAGATTATTGAAATCGACTGTCACACACTGGATGAATAGAAGAAACACCACGGGGACCGGGCCTCGTCCTAATGCAAAAAAAAAATGAGAGAGAGAGAGAGAGATAACCATGATAGGATTTTAGTTTCTGACATTGTTCGGACAGAATAGTGCAGAATAATCCCAGAATGTGACTTACTTTATTTACAAAAAATGTGCAGAGGCTGCTTTTTTATTTATAGGAGGGAAGAGAGACGTCTGGAGAAGCTGTAAAATAATTAGGGATGCCTTAAAAGCTTATTTAGCTGAACATTTCAGTAATTTCTACATATTTTAAGGATATAGTATAAAGACAGGAAGCCCTGTTAAAGCGGCTGGTTATAGAAATGCCGGCTAATTTGGGGTTTCAACAAAAGCCACAGAGCCAAAAATAAAATCTAAGGATGTATATTATCAAATTTAAGTCTTAAAATTTCAATGGACTTCCAGAGTTACCTGACATATCCAGTCTGACAACTTAGTTTAATATCTACAAACAAAAAATAAAGAATCAAGGGGAATAAGGAAAATATCTGCCAATATTACCAGAGTTTAAGACGCATATGAAGTGCCCTTTTGCTTGTTTTACTGGCACACATTTTCTGATAAATACAAGCAATTAAATGCTTGATTATTTTTTTAAGACATCCTATGGAATTGTAAAATTAATATAACATTTGAGGAAGTGTTATGGATATTTTTGACTTGAAATTAGACAAACACACCTGGTAAGATCTGAGTTTTCGCAGTGCAAAGTGCCCATCTTTATTCAAAACTAGACATTGGTAAGTTTACAACAAGCATAGATGACTAGGGATGGAAATCAAAAACCTATTCCAGTTTAGAATTGACAACACTTACTAAAGGAATTAATACCATTTGTGTTGTTGCTTTTCAATTCCTTCATTTTGTTCTGTATGCCTTCAAAATTAAGCAAGCTAGGCTCCCATCAGAGGAGAGAAGATAAAAAAAAAATCACTGCAGTCAGGGGGCAGAAGTTGTCAAATTGAGGCTAAATTTGGGATGTTTATTGTACAAATTTCAGTAAGTGGAAACACCAATGACTTGCAAGGGCATTTATCAATGCATCACAGTAGAATTTCTGGAGTGCCATGTGTTTGACATTGTTGTCACTGAAAATGTAGGCGAACCTTTTTCCAAACAGAAAATCAGCAGGACTTAAAAAGGAATTATTCAGGATTTAGATGGACAAGCAGACCCGTTAATGGCTTTGGTATCAATCCCTATAAATGACTGTTATTGTATTTACAAAACCACAATCTTTTCCCCACACCAACTACTCATATTGTCATCATTATTCTAGTCATTTACAAAAATTTTTAGCATTAAATGCGTAGCAGGTTAGTGCCTCACAGCAAGAAGGTTGCTGTCTCAACTCTCCCTATCAGTCTTGGCCTTTCTGTGTGGAGTCTACATGTTCTCCCTGTGCCTGCATGGGTTTTTCTGTTTTCCTTCCACAGACCAAAACCTTGCTTATTATATTCTCTGAATTGCCCTTAGGTGTGCATGTCAGTGTGACTGGTTGTCTGTCTCTCTATGTGGCCCTGCGATTGGCTGGTGACCGATTCAAGGTGTACCATGCCTCCACCCAGTTGTCGGCTGGGATAGGCTCCACACCATCTTTACCGTTAAGGTTAGACTTAAACAGTCCTTTTTGATAAAGCTTTCAGTCAGGGCTGGCTCAGGCCTGGACCAGCTCATAGTGGAGCTGCAATAGGCTAAGACTCTGAGCTCCTCCCTCTGTCTCTCTAACACTCTCTCTTCATCCTGTCTCTAAATCTCTTTGCTCCTTTTTGTTTGCTCCTGCACTCGTCTCTGGTTCTTGTCTTTTAGGCAGCTTGGGATTGTTGGTGTAGACAGCCTGCTGCTGTGGACCTGCAAAGCTTCAATAACCACAATTACAATTATTCAGACTCTCCTTTAGCCTCATTCCATTATCATGACAGTATCTGATATTAACTTTAGGGAGATCCACAAAATTAAATACATGTGAGTTCCTACAAACGGCACAAATATATTAGTCTGACCTTGAAAAACAATCATGGATGACCTGCTGCTGTGGGTCTGCTCAAGTCTATGTGCTCTATCCTGCAACAACCATCAACAGAAATGACATTATCCAACATAAATTCATATTTTTAGACCAGTTAAACCATTTTAATGGCAGTTCAGCTGGAAGCTGGTAGTTTATAATCATTAAAAATGTTAATGTTAATATTAGAATGACCTCTCTTTGGCTGTCATTGATTAAACCCCCATAATAAATACTTTTATGACCAACTAGACACAAGGACCCTCTTGAAAATGAGAGGCTAACCTCAAATAAATCAATGTTCAGCAGAGACAAATATGATGAGGACAGATGTATGGTCTGGGCATCCGTGGGTGTGTATCTATAATGCTGCGTAGGCATACCAGGCAAACCAGCAACAACAACAACAACAGCTTTGGCCGTCTACCGAGAAACATGTGTGCTGCTTACTGCGCTCGGTTTGTTATCCAGACAAAAATATCCAGACACATTTGTTGTCCAGACAAGAAACTCCTGCGTCTTCGTGCGTCCACTCCCCATTGTTGTTTGTGAAAAGTTTGTCTTCACCGGAAAGCGTAAGAGTGTTCTAACGCCGCTGTTTCACTACAAACCTTCATCGCCATCTACTGGCCTGGCACGCACACTACAGCATTTTCAGTCTTTCTTGCGTCTCCGTCTGAACGTAGATCGTTTTTGAAAATGCAAAGGAAAAACCTTTCCGTTTCTGGTGAAAACGTTTCCGTGTAAACGGGAGCACAAACCTCCATCAAGGCAGCTCACATTTTGCTGTTACACCTATAAGCAATAGTTCATGATGAAGTTACCATCATAATATGATTCATGAGCCTGAAAATACACACCTAGCACTCAGAATCATGTTGACATCATTATTAGTTAGACAGTTATTGAGCAAAAATGATTGTTTGCTAATGGCAGTTATCTGGATCACCTCCAAAATCTAATCATTTTTAAGTTGGGACATTACCAACATCTCCTGAAAATTTCAGCAAAACCTGTCCAGTAGTTTCTGAGTAATCTTGCTTAAAAACAAATAAATGCCAGCAAAAACACAACCGCCTTGGCTGAGGTCATAAAGACTGATTGATTAATTGATTGATGGTGTCCCAGTGCTTGAAGCAGTTTTCAAAATTAGTTTTTCATAATTATTTTTTGGGGTATCTTTGCTTCTATTCTGGGTCGAGTGGGAGAGTGGGGAATGACATGTGGGGAAAGAGACTGCAGGGTGGAACTGAGCCAACGCTGACCACACAAGGCCTAATCTTCCAGTGGGTACAGTGACATAATCCATTAGGCTATTGGCACCCCATTTCCAAAAATCTACACCCTAACACAGGTTTTCCATAATGTGCTGATAAGTGACCCAAAGCCCTGTTTGCATGTCCACCGAGGACCGAAAGAAAAAGCCACACTCTCAAAAATACCAACAAGGCCTCAGACTGACCTCCAGGTTTGACAGCAAACAAGCGAGGAGCGAACGGAGCCTTCCTCCTTCCCGTCTTCCCTTTTCCCTTCAACACCTTCGTCTCTCAGCCCTCTCTACCCCCTCCTCCTCCTCCTCCTCGAAGCCTCCGGCTAATTACACCTTTTTTCAAATGCAAAGCAGCGGCAGAAAGTGAGATGATTTCTCGGCGGCTGCTTTAGGGAAGAAGCGAGGAGAGGGGAGAGAAAGAAAGCCACGGCGAGAAAAGAGGAGCGAGCAGAAGCGCTGAATGGAAGAAAGAGGTGACTTTCTTTCCTCGGCTGGCGGGGACCTTTGAAGTCGGGCAAGATGGGAGGGAAGAGAGTGGGGGGGTGGTCTTTCTGTTACGGAGGTAAGGGAAAAAAGCGAGGGAAGATCGTGTTAACGAGATGGCCTCTAAAGACGAATTAAATGGTGGGAGAAAAGAAACACGATCAGGCCCGGCCCTACTTATAGACTCCTCACAGACTCACTCTTTTCAGCCCGCCAAGTCGCTCCAAAGCCTGAATTCCTTAGCTCAGCGCTTTAAAAGGCTTGGAGTGCGGGGTAAGTGAGTGAGGGGGCTACATTGGGGGCAACAGGGTGTGCGTACGGGTGCAAATGTGTGCGCGGGAGGGTCACCCGTCCTTTAGTCACACATCCCGGCCCCTCAATGGGGAGGTCAGGGACTTACACACCGATGGAGGGTCAGAAGTGGCAGGGATTACACGTCTGCTCTAAGCCCCCTAAGATCCCAGTGTTTTCACTCCCTCTCACTGTTTGTTGTTTTGTGGCGGAGCAGACGAAGGGAAGAAAAGGAGACGTTCGGGGAATTAGTGTAAAGCTCGGGAGATGAATGGGCATCTTATTCGCACCTCTTGTTGGCTGTTTTTCGGTGCCCCCCCCTCCCCTAAAACAGCCCTCCCATTCCTTGTCGCAGTGAAAGCGCGTTAGGGTTGCCTTTGTGCGGACAAAAGGAGACTCCCCTCCTGGCTTTCATGCTCCTGCTGGAGCAACAAGAGGATTTGGCCCGCCGTGCAGCGCCCCAGAGCTGCTCCAGCTTTGATTGGACATCGGCAGGAGAGAGCTCTGCGTCTCTTTCTTGATTAATCAAGTGATTCCAGAGCTCTCAATAACACCTTCTTTTTTTAACACACTCTCTTTCTGTGTCTCAATAATCCCATCCTTCTCCCACTGAAGACCCCAACCCTACCCCCATGACAAACAGCATCCACGTCTGTCTTTTTCCACCTGAACGAATATTTCTTCTTTTTTGCTTCATGCTAATCTGGTGTTGGGGGTGTTTGATTTATCACCACTGCACATGAAAAAAAAACAGCCGGGCTAATTTATTTATTTATTTTTTAACAATGTGTTCACTGAGTTTTGTAATATTTACAAAATAAAACATTCAATAATGAGAAAAAAAGAAATAAGAACTGTGTTCGAAACCGTTCCCTATCATGGTTATACTGCACTATATAGTGTGTTCGCCGTTTTGTAGTGTTGTTCGAATTCTCAGTGGTTAATTTCATTCACTATATAGTGCACTAGAAAATACCCACAATGCACAGCAAATGTGAGTGTACATACGATGTACCCTATATTGTACTCCCGTATACCACAATGCTTTGTAGTCGTGTTTTCCAGAGGAGAAGAAGAAGAAGAGAAAGAAGATGCTACGGCACAAATTGGCACTGCTTTCATTTATAAATATAAGAAACATTAAAGTATCTTTAACACTTTCATAGCATAGCTTTTTTACATCTTTTAACGGTTGTAACGGCTGCAAAATTTGCTACCTATCCTCCTGAGTGCCCAGTTTTTTTACGTGATGCCTGGCGCATCCACTTTCATCACAGGAATATCCGGCTCATCTACTGACGCAATGATGTTTAGAAAATTTCAGTGTAGTGTCCGAAATCTCCTTCAGTCATACCCTATGTAGTTCACCATTTCATTAACACTAGATAGGGAATAGTGAGTGAGTGAATGGTTTCGAACATAGCTAAGTACTTTCAAAATAAACTTAAAATGTTAATTTAAAAAAAACACGGAGAAACACAGTTTGTGTTTGATAGCACTCTTAGATATTTGGATTCTTTGCATGTCCTCAAGTGCAAACATTATTTTCAGTTACATTAAAAAATAGCAACTATCCATCTTTTATACAGTTATTTCAGAGACAAAAGGGTACCCTTTGATGACACGTTAAGAGTAAAATTAAAATAAGACTAAGTAAAATACATGAATGATCTAAAAACAGGAGTAAAGAGTACAAAATTCTAGATACTAACACTTCGAATGTACATGTTCAATATTTTTCTTGCTGCAGACAAGACACACAGTGAGATTGTTATTAAAAGAGTCCATATCTGCTTTTTTTAGTTGTACATGCCCTTTAGTTTTTTGACATGCCTGCTTGAGCACCCCTACAAACAAGATTAAGTCTTAACACCTCTCTTTCTCGTCCTCTATGTTCAACCAGTGTGGAGTCCTACCACCATTTTGAAATCAGTTTGAGCCCACCGGCTTTATAGTAGCAAGCCCAGTGCAGAGCATAAATGTTAGAATATCTGCAGAGCTGTTGACAACATGACAACACTGAACTGACCAATTAACACAGAGATGGTCTGTCAACCAATCAGAGTGGACTGGGTGTCTATTAAGCAAGGATTTGATTGAAAATGAGTTATAAAATGAAAGTTTTTGTAAGGACATCTGTAAGGACCAGAATCAGCTCTTTTTCCCACCCCTTTGGAAAAACTCAGGTCTGATGGGATAGTGCTGGGGGTTGCAGGCCTGTAACCCCTAACCCTATCCCATCAGACACTGATAACAGTCTGGATGGTCCTTTTCCTCTTTAGCCTGGAGGACACCACGTCCATGATGTCCAAAAACAGTCTGAAATGTGGACTCAGACCACAGCAGACTTTTCCACTTTGCCTCAGTCCATCTCAGATGAGCTCCAGCGTTGTTTCTGGCTGTTGTTGATATGTGGCTTTGTCTTTGCATGGTAGAGTTTGACCTTGACCTTGTAGATGTAGAGATGAACTGTGTTAACTGACAATGGTTTTCTGAAGTGTTCCTGAACCCATGTGGCGATATCCTTTACTGAATGATGTTGGATTTTATTGCAATGTCCTCTGAGGGTTTGAAGGTCACAGGCTTTCAATGTTGGTTTTTGGCTTGCCCCTTATGTGCAGAGGCTTCTTCAGATTCTTTGAATCTTTTGATGATATTATGGACTGTAGATGATGAATTCCCTAAAGTCCTTGCAATTGTACGATGAGAAATATTCTTAAACTGTTTGACTTTTTGCTCAAGCAGTTCTTCACAAAGTGGTGACCTCGCCCCATCCTTGCCTGTGAACGGCTGAGTCTTTCAGGGATGCTCCTTTTATACCCAATCACCTGTTTCCAATTAACCTGTTCACCTGTGGAATGATCCAAACAGGTGTTTTTTAGGCATTCCTCAAATTTCCCAGTCTGTCGTAGCCCCTGCCCCATCAAATTCAAAATGAGTGAATATTTGCAAAAAAAATTTGAATTGATCAGTTTGAACATTAAATATCCTGTCTTTGTAATGTATTTGATTGCATGTAGGTCTAAAAGAATTTGCAAATCGTATTCTGTTTTTTTAATATTATAGTTCACCTTCTGGCGTATTTTCTTTTGGTATTATTCAAACGGTTTGTGCGGAGTATATTGACTTCCCACTAATATACTTTTTAAAGTGCTGAGAATACAGCACTATCAGGGCCTTTAAATGAAAACTAGCAGGTTTTTTGGTGCATAAGTGATTGTGAACATACCGTAACATTCATCATAATGAATACATGATCCTGATTTGAGGAAAAATATAGCCTTGTATTTTAAATGCAAATATCCTTAGCTCTTGCATTGCTGTGCTCTATAAGATTAAAACCAATCTGCTCTTCTGTGTCATTTTTTCTGAAGCTGCACCACACTTCCAGAAAATTCAATTCAATTAGATTTATTTTTCTTCAATTTAAAGGCTGTCATATAACATGAGGGTGTGAGCAGAGCATAATACAGCAGAGACACGGAGCACTTAAGGGAGAAATTTTTATTTGTATTAAGTGGCTGACCGGTCACTGTGCTTGAGCAGCTTGAGCTCTGACACGGCAGAGTTTTTATACAAATACATATGAAGGAGCTTTGTTGTATTCTGGAGAACTTCACCTTAAAACTAATGGGTCAAGTAACTCAGCAAGTGTTTAAGAGCTGTGTGCAGGTTCCTACTTGCACAGTGAATCAGTCTGTGAGAAAAATACTGAGGGAAACATATTTTTCATGAAATTTATAAATGAATACACTACAGTGAGCTCTGGAGTCATTTATGCATGTTTTATTTGGACTCCAAATTTAAAACCAACCAGCTGTGACATAAGAGAGAGAGCATCACTGAGTCTCCTATAATTTACATGAATAAATATGAAAATTAATAACAATGTGTTAATAAAGGAGAATATTTTTATTCATATGTACAGAGTTGGCAAAAGACTTGTGATTATGAGCCTGTAAGGCAGAGGTCCTTGATTAGGCCATAGATTATTTTGTAGCGGACCATAAAGAAACAAAAATAATGAATTAAAATACCCTTTTCTGAATAACTGAGACCCAGCAGTGTTTTATTTTGAAAGGACAACAAGATCTTTGCATGTCCAGCTGTGTAGCTCGACTGTGCAGACTCTACACTCAGGCTCTCTGGCAACATTACGACATGTGACAACTTTACTGTTAAACCTTGTTCTCATGCACTCTTTGACCTAGTCTCTAAATCCTCTTTACATCCTATATACTATAAATACAATTACAGTGGAGTACTACGTAGTAGATGAACCTCTGCTGAGCGTTTATTTTCTGGGTGGTTGTAAGAAAAGCCACAATTACTGTCATTATATATATGTATATATATTTTCAATCATCTTTCTGTCTCGATGTATAGCACTGCAATTGAATTTGTATGAACTGTGCTATATAATAAAGTTTGATTGATTGATTGATTGACTTGTGCTCTGGATGTAGTTGTGAATATATTTGACTCTGCACAATGTGTGCAACTAGAGGACAGTCGGGGCACACAACTTCCTGATATGAAAGGATTCAAGTCAGAGGTTGGAACTTATAAAATACCCATCAATAATCAATATAAACATCAGATCAGCTGAGATGACAAATGGATAAAACGTACACTGTCAGCACCATATGAATAAGATTTTACAGTATATTCTTCCACGCTCAAGAGGTGCAATGGTTTCATTAGTTACTGTGTCAACTGGTGACTTTCAGCCAACTTAGTTCCTAAATGTCATTGTTAATCTGCTGATAAAAACAGAGCGAGTCCCCACAAATGCCTCTTTTTGGGGTTTAGAAACAAGGCCATGGCTCCCTCTGATCCTGTTTTAGGGTGAATAATATTCTGCATAACATGCACAACTGTTTGTCATCATCATCGTCATCACCTCCCCCATCGCTCACTCACGAAGGCCGGTCCACGACATTATTTACCTTTGCTAGGGAAGTTATTTTTTTGCCTAAGTTTGCCCTTTTGTTGTTCTGGTATAAACAATAAAACAATGTCCAGTGTGTTCTATATATTTGGATCCTTCTGATCCATTTATTTCACAGCTGTCCCCAAATCCAAACAAATTTCCTGCCAGCCATTCAGACTGTTTGCTTCCCCACAAACACACACCTAATTTCCCCCACCTGTAGCTTATCTATATGCCTTTCTATACTGGTGCTCCCCCTAGGTAAAACCCCAGAACTGTGTATACAACATGAACACAATGATTTAAATTAAAGATAAATGTAAAACATAATATGGCTCCAGCACTTGCCGTTTGGTCCCCAGCCATTTTTGTAGTCCTTGTTAGTGATTAGTTAGCAACTGTTGCAAACAGTCAATTTTGGATGCATTTTATTATTTCCAGTTAAACATGAAAAAAACCTCATGTGCGTGTGTTCATCACAAACCTCAGGCACTTATCGGATTCCAGTATTCTAAATCCCATTTACCCTGGAGGGTTAGGAACCATATTCAAGCATATTATCAGTATATTTAAGTTTTCTCAGGTCTGAATTTATGATGTTCTACTTTTGACAAGATAAAATCAGATCAGACAGGTTAAAACCATGTTATTCTTATATTGTTACACATATTTGATTGATTAATACTCGATTATATCTTTCAAATTCAAGAAATAAAATACAAATATACCATCCCAGTGAACACAGACCATTTCCTACATCCTATCCCAGCACCTGTATCCGTTACAGTTTATGAAGTGAACACTGCTCGGTGATATCTCTTGCTATTGGACTCCATATCAGAGAGCATATTTACCTTATCATTTCTGCAGCTCTGTATCAGTAGGGGGGGTTTCAGAGAGTAGGTGGGCGTCTCTTTCTAGATGCTACAAAGACAAGAGAAAAACAGAGCGAGGCAGAGAGGGAGGGGGGGTTAGAGGTGGTGATAAACAGAGTTGGTTGGGGGGTGCTTTGCAACGATAAATCAAGTTCCAGACTAATCTATTTAGCATGCTCCCACCATTATCCTGTCAGTGAAACAGCTAATTAATTAACTGATTCTACAATGAAGAGGTTTTGAATGAGCCCATTTAGATAATTACTACAAGGAGCCGATCGGGCAGAGCATTTACAACTGTCACACAGGATCCGGCTTTGGCAGCTGCCCTTCACTCCGGCCCCCGTTATTCACCGTTATGAATAATCTCTGGGGTGAAGGCAGCCATGAGGATCACAGGTCAGAGCAGAGTCATGTTTGTTTACTGGATTTACATTAACAAAGAGAGAAAGCTGTTATTTACATGTTTGTGAGCACTGTTAACAGTGTTGTCCTTCAGTAAACAACTTTTTTTCTCTGTGCCAGAATGAATGGCTATTTTTTTCAAAAGGGCGGCCCGACACTTGCATGTACAAGTCATGGTTATAATAATAAATGGATAGTTCAAGATGTTTTAGGTACATGACATTAGCAAGCCACAGAAACTGCATGCTATATTCAAACATTTACAGATACTAAATGTTGTATTGCAAATGGACTTGAGCTTATTTAGCACTTTGTAGTCTCTTTGCTGACTCAAAACAGATTTACACCGCAGGTCGCATCGACCCATTCACTCCCATTCACTCTCACATTCACTCACATATTGGTTGAAGTTTCTATGTCAGTTGTCCATCAGTGTTGACTAACACATTCACGTCCTTTCATGACCATTTACACGCCACTGACATAGCAGTGGAAGCAACTTGGTAACCCCAAGTGTCTTGACCAAGGACACATTGCCATGCGACAGGCGGGAGCTGGGCCTGAACCTGTTACCTTTCAATTACCGAGAGTTTACACAAAAATGTGTAAACCAAGCTGCTTTGTTTTGGTTCTACATCAGTACAATGTTCTTCCACCAGCAGCGTACTGATCAAAATACAGCCTGACTTTGATTTGAGCAGGTTAAAGCAATCATTACATCCAAAAGAGGTTAAATTTACAGAAGTTTAAAGATTATCCCATCGATCAAGCACAGTCATTTTGATACAGTGTTATTCTAGCTCAGATTACCTCCTCAACAGAAACATGCAGTCTCTTTTCATCAAGTTAACTTATCATTAAAACCGTGGCTTCTATCTTAATAAAATAATCAATCAGTTTAAGCCAAATACATACTTTAAAGGTAAACTTTCATTTCATACTTTCATTTGTTCTAGTTTTTACAAATAGTTTGTAAAACTGTGCATCTTGCTGTACAAGTATAAATGTTCATCACAGCAGGGAGGCTCTGCATGATGAGAGCTGCAGACTGCAGAGGCACGCAAAAATGCTGCTAATATCATCTAATCCTGAACATCCAGAAGAGATTTATCATAAACACACTCTTACTTCATCCAGTTTGACGACATAATCCCACGATTTTTAATCTGACACAGCAGATGCTGAGTAACAGCCCATAGGAAGTGTTTGGAAATGGGAAGGACCATTCAGAGGCATATTGGGCAGGTGACTGGACGATCATTTTGTCAGTCACATTCACGATGGGACAATGAGATTATGTAATAAGTGAACACTACTGCCGCAGTGTAAAGTAGAACAAACTCTCAATAAAGCATGTTGGAAGTGGAACAAAACATATATTTTCTATGGAGAAATGCTTTCAGTGTTGGTTGTTTTTTGTTTGACAAGTAATGTGGTTCAGATCTGATACAACTCCTACTGAAGCTGTTAGCATCTATGCTAATCTCTAACAGCTTCAGTAGCAGTTTTATCAAATTCTGACCACATTTCTTTATTAAATGAAAAACAAATAACAGCACAACAATGTTCTCTATAGTAAGGATATTTTTTTTCCACTACTGACATGTTTTGATGAGAGTTTGTTTTACGAAGTCGTTCACATTCTGTAGCGCAGTAATGCCTGCCAACTACAGTATCTGATTTGCCTGAACGATCGTCCAATCACCTGCCGGATATGCTTGTGAAAGTTTCTGCCCATTTAAACACTTTCTATTGGCTGTTGCCCAGATGAACTAGTAAAATTTATTGAGCAGGCCATCTGGTGTGCCAGGTTAGACAAATCGCCTATACGATTATAAACTTGAGCAGATATGCCTGAATTCATCTCCCTGCATGAATGGTGAAACACACCAAGTTTCCCTTTACAAGTGTCACCTTCCTATTGACTTCTGTGGTGTAGTTTTTTTTTACAAAATACACAAAATATGTGCAAATGCATGATGCTTTCAATATGAAGAGAAATGTGCATCAAAAAAACTGTCAGAAATGTTCAAAAATGTCATGCCAATTATCCGCATATATGAGAATAAATCAACTAAATAAAAACTTGTTATTCCATTGGCAACACTGGAAATGTCATGCCAACAAAGGTTCATTTTGAAGACCACACCAGCTTCACTTTAGGGATATGAGCATCTCTGCAGCAGCAGGTTGACCCACGGCTGAACTTTCATTCTCAGTCCATCTCAGGTTTGTGCTATTTGAACAGGGTAACCATACGTCCTCTTTTGCCCGGACATGTCTTCCTTTTTGGTCGTAAAATTATGTCCAGGGGATTTTATGAAATCTCTAAAATGTCCAGGTTTCACTAAGCTTGTTCTCCAGACAAAGCTGTGGCCGGCGACAGACAAAGACATGCATGATTCAAACTACCGTAAGTATTCATGCTGTCCAGATAACTCCAAAGGATTCTGGAAGCTGAGCTTTCCAGTGATATACGGTACATTACGGTAAAGGCTGGATTGCCTGAGGGGGAGGTACGGAAAGTGAGCTGACTGAACCGGAGAGCAGAGAGAGGATTCAGAGATGAACTTGAGTCATTTATGGTAGTTTATTGGTATTTTCTGTGTAAATAAAGTAGATATATTGTAAATAATAGCATTATTATCATCATGGAGTGTTTTCTTGATGTTCTTTTGCCGTATTTTCGCCTTGTTTATCTTTTTTTGTCATCATCTTTTTCATCTTAGTTAGTGTTTTATGGATTTCATAGATAGTTAAATAATATAATAATAATAACCAAAAATGATAATAATAAATGTCATCTCAAAAGTGTTGTAGTGTTGTATTACACACTGTTTTAAGCTTTTACAACTTAAAAATGACAAATTCTTTCTAGAATGTTTATTTTTAACTGAAAAAAGGTGCAAAATCATTTACTCAAAGGGCATTTTCTGACACATTTATTGACAAAAAAGGCAAAAAAGACCAGGCAGCCATTTATATTTGTAGTAGTAAAGGAGTTGATATTTATAATAAAGCGCTGCACTGGACCACAGGCATTATTCCAGCGTATCCACCTGTCAAGATGTTGAGCGTCATGACGCTGCTTAGGGTCCTCTTTTTGGGTTTTCAGGATATGGTCACCCTATATTTGTATCATTTATTGTTTGTATTGAGTCACCCTTATGCCTCATCCATTTGCACATACATTCCAATATTCTAATGAATCAGAGAGCTAAATGTCAGCTACATCATTGCCTCATTGAGCCTCCTGCCGTGACGATGAATGAACCATCATCCTGCTGTGATCACCCTCATCAGCTCTGCACCCTGGGGTCACCCCGGTCACATCACACCTCACGCACACAAACACTGACCGGTCCTGTTCAAAGTGTGGGAACGGCCCAGCTGAATCACACCAGCACTCTGGACACAAAGCCTTTAAAGGTGGTCATCTTGTCGCCTGAGTCACTGATCAGGTTTTTGTCCTGTCACCTTTTTATCTGCATCAGACAGCTCAATCCACTCCATCAGATCACCAGCTCCTCTCCTCATATCTCCCTTTCTCACTCCTTTTCTTTTTTCCCTCTCTCAATGATGGTCAATCCCACATCAATACGCAGAGCCCCTTTCACTGTGTCGATTCCCAGAGGTGGCCTCATTACCCCGGGGTGTTTTGTTTGTTTGTTCCTCTGTTAAAGGAGCTGAATTGAGCAGCCGGCAGGGGTGGACTGCAGGGAGAGGAGGACCACAGAGAGAGGAGTGGTAAAGATATGGATGCAGGGGTTCCTTTGGATCTGAAGGGCATAGATAGGGGATCAGAGGGTGGGAGGTCATGGGATGTTGACTGCAGCAGTGACGATAACAGAAGAATTCAAATTGGAATGAATCTTTAGATCAGTTCTCAACTGAGTTAGCCTCAGGACCACCACCACCACTTTCTTCATGAGAACTCAAGACTGAAATCTCTAAAATAAATTTTGCAGTTTGGACCCTTGAAAAGTTATCCCAAAATGTCTGACGCCTGATCAAAAGGAAAATTGCCAGCAAATTTGTGGAGAAATTTGGCACAAAAACCATTTTTTGATGAGTGATTACATCCGATGAGCCTTCAGTTATGATCCTGGGACAATCAGCAGTCACTAAACTGGAAAAACTCAGATCTTGGCCAGTGTGTTTGTCTGTTTTCAAGTCAAAAATATCCAAAACACTTATTCTAATCCACATTCACTAAACTAGTCGAGATAAATATCTTTAAGAAATAAAATGCAAAAATAAGGCACTGAATTGCTTGTAATGAAACAAGGAAAGTTTGACTCTGTGAGGGTCTTAAGTTAAGGTTTAATATCTGCTCAATTTAAATTTGTCTTGTCTTATTGGCAGATTATTTTACTTATTATAACAAACAACTCAGGCCTTGTTTTTTGTTTTTACATCTTCAAATAAGATCTTAATCCAGAAATGTAAGGAATCTGTGGATTAGAATAAGTCTAGTGAGATATTTTTTTGTCTTGAAATAAGCCAAATACTCAATTAGATCTGAGTTTTTTTAGTGTGCTTTTGAAAACATCATCACCAAGAATGAAGAAAGCACAACAAAGCAGGTCCAAACTCAAGACCATGTTGATGTTTTCTTTGGCATTAAGGGGACCATTTTGGAGGTGTGGGCTCCAGAGGTGAATCAACACTTTTACAAACAGGTTCTAGAAAAACTGAGAGTCTGAAGAAAGAGACCACAGCTGTAGAGAAATGGTTTCATTCTTCATCAAGACAACGCTCCAGCACACACTGTGCTCATGGTAAAGCAGTTTCTGTCTCAAAACAAATCACAGTGCTTGATCACCCTTCCTTTTCCTCTAAACTAGCACTATGTGACTTTCTCCATTTCCTAAGGCCCCGTTTACACGACAATGAAAACGGCCAAAAACAGAGAGTTTTCGTTACGTTTTTGCCTTCTGTTTACACGAGAACAGTGCCCGGAGCGCCTGAATCCACAAACTTTTGTGAACAGGGTCCAGAGTGAAAGGTTTTGAAAACATTTTCGTATCTCCATGTAAACAGTAAACAGCATTGTCAGGGAAAACAGTGACGCACGGCGCATGAACAGTACTCTTTCAGATAAAGATTGCACGTGCACCAATGAATAACAACAACAGCTATGGCCAACTACCAAGCAACATGTCTGTGTAGATTCTCATTCATCCAGGTCATGGTCATTCTGAAGACTCAAAAACAAGGCAACTGGACTCCAGTCCAGTTGCCTTGTTTTTGAGTCTTCAGAATACCAAGCAACATGTGTGCTGCTTACTGCGCTCGGTTTGTTATCACTCCTCCAACAAAATATGGATTTGCTGCAGCAATACTCTGACCAGCAGAGGTGCATTTGTTGTATTCCTTGGCAAATATAACTGTGAAAAGTTTGTCCTCACTGGAAAGCATTGGTGCACGGATGCATGTTGTGACACCACTGTTTCACTACAAATCAACATCGCCAACTACTGGCCTGGCATGAACATTACCGATTTTCAGTCGTTCTCACAGAGCCGTGTGAACGTGCAAAAAGGAAAAACGTTTCTGTTTCCGGAGACAACGTTGTCGTGTAAATGGGCCCTTAGATCAAATGTGTGTTTAGAGGAACACATTTGGAGTCCGTGATAGGAGTTAAGAAAACCACTTGGGTTCTGAGACAACTGTCCGAAGAAGACCTGCTGCACTGCTTTGAAGGGAAGGAAGTTGAAGGAGGAAGACAATAAAAAATGATTATGCTCAATAAAATTGTATTACAACATTAGTCTTGTTTTTTTTATAGCCAAATCTCATATACCTCTAGCTCCAGTGCCAACTATTTCTATGCTAATGCAGAGCTGATCTCTAGTGTTTAGACCGGTGTTACGTACCTTACACAAACCCCTTACAAATCCTCATCAATCCCTTTAAATCAGTGTTTCTTAAGTAGCAGGGCATGATCCCCAAAAGGGGCGTGACCATTTCCCAGAATTTTGCCACTATAGTTGCCAAAAAGTTATTACTTTTTAAAAAATCTTTTTAAGATATATAGACGCAGGGCAGGGAAATATATCGATATATTTAATTAATTCAATTTTCTTGATGCAAGAGATTAAAATAGAAAGAGATAATTTTTCCCTCATTTTACCATGTCTAATAATGCTTTGTGAAATTAGGTCCACTTCAGTGATGCAGATGAGCCTGCCTACATCCAAACTACATCATGTACCTTTGATTTTAAAGTACTCTAATTATAAAGGGGGAAGTTCAGTTGACTTCGGCAGATATTTTAATTTGTTATTTGTAATTTCTGTATTGCCTGCATTTAGCTGTGTTTTTTTGTTGTTTTTTTGAGAAGGGAAAAAGTTATAAAATTAGAATTTAAGTTTTGTGATGAAAAGTCTGGGATTTTTTTTGGCCATATTTCCCGTATTGGTGAAAGTGTAGCTCAGTCTGTTAGAGCTTGGGCCGGGAAATGGAGGGTGGCCGATTCAGGTCTCGATCTAAACATACTTTGGAGTTGGTTTGGTAGGTGGACCCTGGAACTTTGTCACACATAAACATCTTCAAATGAAGTAGGGGTCTGAAATATTAGTTTCATTTTTTTGTGGATATGACAGGATCAAACAAAGACCAGTGATTTCTGTGCTTGCATGGTAGTACTTGTGGTGGTGGTTGTGATGGTGGTGGTGGGGGCACGAAAAGAAATGTATCTTGAAGGAGGGGCACGACAGTAATTGAAAAACACTGCTTTAAATCGTGTTAAGCCCCTAACGCAGCAATAAAAATAAATAGGTTAATAAACCTTGCACTCCTTGAAATGTATAGATTGTGTGCCTTGTGAATGGAAAATGTGGTCGCACACTCTCAAAACAGAGCATTAAAGGTTTTCGATTTTATATCAACAACCTCATAAAACCAGTCTTGTGCTTAAATATAAAGGCTGTCTTCATGACTATTTGATCAAATTGCATAAACACTGAGTTTGGCGATCACAAGACATTTTGCCTTTAAGACAGTCTTGCAGAAATGGTGACACGAAGACAGGGATGGTCTGCCTTTTTTTTTTTCCCAAGATTTTTGCTGAAATTTCCATGTATTTTGCTGATGGCATTTCTGTTCTTTCACTGAATTAAAAAAGGCTGCTAATATAGCTGTGTTTCTGGTTTGGTAAAGAATGTGAATACTTCATCCTTTCTAGGAAGAAACAACAGGCTTTACCTTGACATAAGGAAATGTTTTAAACTCTGCATCATGTAGCCTACCGAAAGAATTTTCTTTGACCACAAAAACACACGCCTCATATTTTAGGCTCTGATCTCTTCTTCTTGTTCTTTTGATTCTGGGGAAAAAAAAAGAGTGTGTCACATTCACACACACCTACGCACACGCACGTCTTTGCACCTTGTGAAGGACACGCCAGCCGATTAATTACTAGCCCCGTGCCGTTTTAAATCTGGTGGAAGGACAGCCTGTTGTTCCTGCAGAATGGGTTGTAATTAAAGGGAAGCTGAGCTGCGGCGGCGGAAAAGGCCACACATCAGCCCCCTCGTGGGTCTGGGCGCCATTGATGGGAATTTATGGTTTTCTCCTCGCCGGTGTACGTGCTCGCTCCGCAGCTTTGAAGCCAGACGTGTTAACTGTGGAATCATCTGCAGCGCCAAGTTAACACTATGGACGAACAGACAGTGGAGGGTTTATTGGGTGCACTCTGCTGATCATTCAAAGCCAATGGAAGCTCATGTACAGTCATGGGTGAATCCAGGAGCTGGCCTGGAGGGGCCACTGGCCTTTTGTTGTTTTGATCCATACTGAGGGGCAGATCAGAAAATGTTTCTGCACGTTGGGTTCAGTAAGGACTTGCTGCTACCCCGAATCACTATATAGTCTACCTATGTAACAAGAAGAGCAACATGTAATCATTAAGTTTTGTTTCCTGCCTATTGTTGATTCAAAAACCAGTCTGTTCCAAGGCCACTACACCTACACAACCAGGTCCTAAAACAACTGGTAGGCATTTTGGGAGGAAGGAGAACCACCACTTCCTTCTCATTTGTAAGCATCCCATTCATGTGAGCAGGAGAGCAAACACCAGAAGAGTGAACACCACCCTCCTTGACCTGGCCCGGGCCTGGAAAATGCGGGTTGACCCTTATCACAAGCTTTGCTTACCACCAGAGATAATAATGACCATTCTCTGACTGGACCTGATCTTGTGGTCAACCTTCCAGAAGGTAGTTACGCTGCGGAGTTCACAGTTTCATGAAGCACTGCAGCTTCTGAGGCGTACGAACATAAAAGCTTAAAATGGAGTTGCAGCCCAGGCAGAACATTGTTGCTGGCCTACCAAGCTATTTCCTGTGGAGGTTGGATGCAGAGGATCTGGCCCCAGTTCAACAGAGGACCGAGTGCATGGACAACCCTTCTGACAAGCACTTAGATCGCTGTCTCTAATGAAGCAGCATCTGGTTAAAGCAGAATGATTTCAGGTTAGGTTTGGAAGCACATGCCAGGTCGGCACTTATCAATCCTGACAACTCATCTGCAACACCAGCAACGTTAACCTTACTTCATTCGTAGGTGCTACACAGGCAAGGGAAACCAACCTCTTCAGTTGTGTTACCAACCAAGCAGCAGTGCCGCAGGAGGTCAGCTTGCATCTCCCCAGCTACTAAACCAACTTCCAAGCATGTTCAACCTCGACTTGAGCCAGCCACCAACAAGTCCCCCAGCCCAAGCCCTCATTTGGACAACAAGATGATCAACTGGGCGTAAAAGTAGGGGGGCACACCTGGGACACCAGGTGTTGCAGTTGAGCCCTGTGGAGGTGTAGTTGGCCTATCAGCGAAACACAGAAAAAGAAGAGAGCCCATCTGATGGCCCAAATAAAGTGACTCCACCCCTACTTGCCCACATCCCATCAAACAAAACAGACAAACGCTGGTTTTCCAAGGGATTTAATCACCAAGTCCTACAGCTCTAATAATATAGTGTCAGCATCGATATTATTTTCACTATTTCTGCTGTATTTTTAAATGAACTGGACACTCTGAGTGCTGGTTTTCTTGTGTTGGGCTGATCTGCGTATTTCCAGTGAACCAGCACGAAGCATATTCGGAATTTTTCCCTTCTGCCAAAAACTTTTGCAAAGTACTGTAAATGTTTGTATGGTTGCATGTTGTAGATCTAAATTTCCTGTTCATATTGTTAGTTAATGCTAACATTTATCCAGAGATATCATTTAATACTAACAGTTTTTCAAATATATCAGGTTAAAGCTGATCAGTTCAAACATGTTAGTTCAACAGGTCAAACATGTCTTAAATCAGTAAAAGTGCAGCTTCAGTTGGAGAGAGCTGGGGCCATTTTCTCAGTTTCACATCCCCGTGGTTCTGTGGTTTACTGAGCTGCAAGCTCGGTTGAACTTCTGCCTTAAGTCTGACCTTTACCTAGCTGTTATAGCTTACCCTTTCCTAACAGACGTAGCTTTTGAAACCAGACACGTGGGTAGATTTCCTGTTCTGTACCCTTTGCTCCAAAATAAGTGTATTGATGAAGACACTGCCCCAAAGTGTACAAGATATTGTAAGATCCTTTGTCCTGGGCTCTTTTCTGATCATCCTTGGGGTCGAGCAGTGATTTTTTATATTTGTGTATTGCTTTACATATTGTCAATAAATGGTTGGCTAACCGATCTAATCCAGACTTGTGCTTCCTTCCAAACCGAACAGTCTAACAGTATATTCATTAACTCTAAAGGTTCCATGTCCAGTTGTGTTTTTTACATCATGTCTTGAGTGTCCATCAAGCAGCGATTTGATTTAAAAGGGATAGTTCGGGATTTTTAGGGTTGTATGAGGTAGATGGCATGAGCAATGTGTGCCACAGTGTCACAGCTCAGTTCTCTCTCTGTTCAGAAGAACTTGTGACACTAATGTTATACATTGCTTTATGTGGTTTTACTGTAATATGTAATTAAACAAATTGTGGGGAAAAAAACAAGCCACAAAAACAGCATGGGGTCATCACATGCAACAAAGAGTTTGTTCACAACAACTTCAACAATCCCAAACTAAGTCTTTATGTTGAGCAAATAAAAATGTCTCTGTAGAGGATCAAATGCAGCTCTTTTCCCGCCTTTTTGGTAAGACTCAGATCTGAGGGGGCGGGATGGCTACAGGAGGCTGTGGTAATGAGGTCTGCGCTGATTGGCTACCCAAACAATTCAGGAGGAATCAGGGGTTACAGGCCATAGAGCTGACTTAAAAACCAGCAATGGCATCTGCCTGTGACTAGCAAAAAACACACGTAGGTGGAGGCTGTATAGCTATGACATCATAAATTCCAGGAAGTAAAAACCAGAGCATTTCAAGGGGCATCTTCTTTACAGAGGCAGAGAGCATTTTGCCATGAACTGGAGTTTAGTAAAAGGTGTAAAGTTCGTCTGCTTCCCGAGTCCATTCAACAACATTTAAAGGAAAGAAAATGTAATATTGCAAGACATGAGATCTTTAATAAATATGTTACGGAGTTAACTTTATTATTCCTTGCAATAATTCAATAAAAAGTCATTCTCGCTCCGAAGGCTCAAATCAAAGCTTCATATCCAGCAGAAGTTAGCATTGACAAATTTCCTCTCTGCCCAAACAAAAGTGAATTGATTTTATACGACTCCTCTTCAGCTGAGGGATTTATTTGAACAAGCTAAAAGTATCTACTTCACTGTGCAATAAAAAACCGAAACCCTCCTCCCCCCTCCATCCTACAATACACACCCTCCCTCTCCTTTCCCCCATCCATGAAAATGATTTCTATTTCATCTGCGCGCTCTCATTTCCCACTTTTCTTTCATGTTCTTCCTCTCCTCCCTGTTCTCCATCCTCCTCCTCCTATATCTCACAGCCTGTGTTGTTTTTCTTCTTCATTTTCACACCTCCATCCCTCTCTCCTCTCCGCTTCTCTCCCTATCGCTCCATAAAACACTCCCTCTACCCGCTGCTTTCCGACGTCCCTCCTTCCACCTCCATCCATCTCCTCCTCACTTGCTCTCTCCCTCCCTTCTTCTGTCTCTCTATCCCCACCCGACAGCCTCCTACCCCCCTTCCCGTCATCTCCACCACCTCGCTCGCTCGCTCTTGCAGCCGTTCACTCCATTTTTCTGCACATGAGATTTGCCTAACAATAAGTGGCTCTGCCCAAGGTCAGATAAGAGAAGCACAGCCCAGGAAGCCACAGCCACTGTTTCTTTCATCCCTTTTTTTTCTCCTCCTCTCTCTCCTCACAGCTTTCGAATTATCTCTGCAGCACATAATAATAATTACTGAGGACGGCAACACAGAGATAAGAATGCAGGAGCTGAAATGGCGAGGGGGAGAGAGAGAGGAGAGAGAGAGGAGGGGGACAGGTTAGAAAAACTATAGAAGCAGAGAAGGAGCGTGGTAAAGGTATATTAGAGAGACGCTGTGAGGCATGAGAGAATGAGCGGGGAAGGGAGAAGTTAGACGACAATGTGGAGGAGGGGGAAAGTGAATACAAGACAAAATCAGCAGAGGAAGAGGAAATTATTAAAGGATAAGGCTGGTGTTATTCTAGTTTTTCCTTTTCTGTCAGCAAATTCAGTAAAAAGACTAAAACCACAGATGTGTTAGTCTGAAGGTGGATCCTGCCTGCAGCAAAGAAGAGTTACTCAGCGATACAATACAGGGCAGGGGTCACAAACCTTTGTCAGCCTGGGAGCTACAGGAAATATGAGTATTATTGAGGGCTACTTTTTGGATTTGAAGTGTTTGAGTAATATCATTTTTATCATTTATCTAAAAATACTTACTAAGCTTTTGATGAGCTACATATTACGACAGAGGATTAGGGCCACGTTAAAAAAAAAATCTGTTTAAAAAAAAAAGTAAAATTACAAGAATAAAGTCAAAAAATTACGAGAATAATCTCATAAAGTTACAAGAATAAAGTCGAAAAGTTACGAGAATAATCTCATTAATTTACTACAATAAAGTCATAAATCTATTTAAATTAAGCTAGAAAACAAACTTTATTCTGAAAGGTTGTATTAGAAGAGCAGCCATCCGCCTGCGCAAAGAGGATGAAATGAGAGCATTTTCTTGATTTAGGTATGCTTATATTGATCTAAAGTTTTCACCAAACTTTGTGACTTTATTCTCGTAACTTTTATTCACACAACTTTACTTTTTTTTTAAACATACTTTCTTTATGTGTCCCTAATCCTCCATTGTAACATATGGCACTGTATGTGTACTTTTTTTTTTTTGAACTTATATTGTCAGAATTAACAATGTACAACATAACAACAGCTGTCCTGAGACTGGGCCCTTACACACATTTAGTAAAAATAAAATAAAATAAATGCAGGCATAAGTATCCTATCCAACAAGGCCTAAGACTGGTCTCCATCTTCTTTCAAAGGTCTTAGTCTTCAGCTGTATTGTCAACTGTTCCATTGAGTATATTTGTCTAATTTTGGTGGTTCAGGTTTCAACAAATTATCATTTTTCTTGCAGTCATTAGAAGATGTAGCAAAAATTCCTGATTGTGGGACATACCATCAGGACCAATAAGAACCCTAAAGGGTCCAGGGAGAGGTTCACTTTAAGCAGATTTTCTAGTCCAAAAGCGTTGTATAATGGGGCAGTCCCAATATATGTGAGTTTGATCACTAACAAGTCCACAATTTCTCCTGCATTTGTTACTAACCCAACTTTTAGAGAGAAAAGACCTTAATGGAGTCCTGAAAAACCGTGTTTTAACCCTTCAGTCAAACTCCATCTGCAGTTGACTCCCATCCCCCTATGAAACCAGAGCAAATATTTCCCCAGGCGTCATCATCCAATATCACATTTAGTTAGGTTATTTCCCATTGTTGCTTTATGTGTTGTGTGTTGTCTGACGCATCCATCGACAGTTTCTGGTACATCACAGACACTTGTTTTTTCAGTACACCATCATTTTCAAATGAATAAAATGCTTGTTGGTTCTCTTTTGGTCTGATCCCAGTCTATATGTTTTGTTATAGAATTTTCTTATTTGCACATACCTATAGTGGTCACTTGAGACTACTCTCAAGTTAAATTTGCTTTTTAGTTGGGAAAAAGTTTTAATTACAATCCTTTCAAACAGCTGATTCACAGTGATGAGTTTACTCTCAGCCCATCTATCAAAACCTCTGTCTGCTACAGATGGAAGGAACTCAATATTCCCACTCATTGACATGGCTCAACAGACGGCCATCTTTCCTTTTGATTGTTTTCACCTGGTTCCAGACTTTTAATGTATGTTTAACCCATAAGTTTGTAACCTTTATTTTTTTCTGAGACCGCAGACAAAGAAATGGATGACTTGAGAGGGAGGTCCCTGGCAATAAATATGTATTTTTACTTTTTCAACCGGTTTTAACAGACAACATCACATCACTCTTGTCCTTGCTTCTCTTCACTGGCTTGAATTGATTTTTACTGATCACTATTAAAGCCCTTACAGGTCTGCCCCAACCTACATATCTGAACTACGTAGTAAGAAAAATAAACCTGTGGAGTATTTTGAGATGAAATGTGCAAACCAATTCAAATGTGGGCATCACACTGCAAGGAAAAAAGCTGGCATTTTTTAACTTGTTATCGAAAGCTGAGCCTTTTTAAAACTTTTTTAGGGTGCTGGTTTGGTGGAGTGGTTATTCCCCCTACTCTCTCTCTCCACCTTTCACAAGTCTATCCACTAGCTCCCTCTCTCCTATCAACAAGGGCACAAAATGTCCAAAACATAATCTTAAAAAAAACCCAAACTTTTTTATACCCTGTCAGAAGATGTTGACCTTGACGAGTCAACCAAAAGTTCCCTACAGAAGAGCAATTGCATGTTTATAACCAGAATTTAGACAGACACACTGACGAAGATTTGAGGTTTTAGAGAGTCAGATCAGATCTGCAGTAAGTAATGAGCTTGACTGATTAATTTGAGAGCCTTGTTGTTTAAAAGTAAAACAGCAGAATTCACATTTTTATCTTGTTTATGAAGACAAAGAATCACAGGATGGATGTTCTTTAATTTTCTACAAACTTCTTCTCTGTAAACCCCAGTGAGAGCAGGAGAGCTGGTGGACACCAAACAAAGGAAATTGCTTTCTGTCTTTTTAATGCCGGCATGTGGTTCAGAAGCATCTCTGCACCTGTGACAACACGCCGCTCGCCGTCACATCAGACCTGCTCTCCACGGGAGTCAAATTGCCATTTTGCTACGAGATGAAGTGTCCACCTGAATTGATTACATTTCACCAATCATTCTGGGACAAAAAAAAGAAGAAAAGAGGACAATTTCTCTTTATGAGTTGTTACACCTGCGCACACACTCGTCTGATGGGGAAACCGCTGTGAGCTGTCTGAAGCTGTAGCCGCGAACGACCTGCAGAGTCAATCAGAGACAAAGATTTACACGAGTTATGATTAACTTAGCAACAGAAGACCGAGGAGTACACACAGATATGGACACACTAATCTGGCAGGGACATTTGTGCCTTTATCTTCCTGTCCTGGGAAAATTACTTAAACAATGTCTCTGGTTTATTTTTGACTGTCATAAAGAAACGGGCACAAGTCACTTGTTGCAAGTCCAAGTCAAGCCTCAAGTCTCTGGATGGCAGGTGCAATTCTATTGAAAGCCATTTGGGCATAAAATTGATATCAGTGATATCATCCGTAGTTCAGCTGTACTAGTACTCAAATCTGGAGTACATGTACTCAACTTTGGTCAACTAGTGCATGAGTAGGCTATACCAGTGAAGCAAAAAGCGTCAGTAATACTACTAGTTGCATGTTTTCAGTCAACTAGTAGTACTATTAAAGCCAAAAGATTCACTAGTAGTACTAGTAGACCTAATGCAGATGAAGTAGGAGGGATTATAAGCAAATCCAGCACCCTGATTGGTTGTAATATTTTGAAAGCCAATGGGAAGCCTGAATTTGCTTTTCTTCGCCCCCTTATTAACATGCAAGGCTTACTAGTAGTACTAGTGAACATTTTTAATCTACTAGTAGTACTAGTGACACTTTTTGCTTCACTAGTAAGGTCTACTTGTACACTAGTTGACCAAAATTGAGTGCATGTTCTGCAAAATTGAGTACTAGTACAGTTGAACGATGGTTGATATTGCTGATATCAATTTAATGCCTTAACGGCCCTCCATACAATTCATTCAAGTCTGTTATGGTTTAAGGGCTAAAATAGATATAAAATATTGTTACCAAGAGTAACAGGAAAATATTGTGTCATTATTAGACATATTATACTAACTGTAGGAGTTTGAGTAATTTATGATAAGACTGCGTCATAGGAATTTATTGTAAATGAAAAAACCCTCTAGTCTTTCAAGCAGAGCAATAATTACAAATTAGGCCAGAAAAAACAAATCACATGATCAATAATATACTTGATACCCAACGAATGGGGCAACCTAAACACTTGTCTAAATATTCCCATATTTCAAACCCCAATTCCAATGAAGTTGGGACGTTGTGTTTTTTCTTCTGAAGTAATCACACGAGTTTCTGTGAGATCTTGTTGATTGCCAAACATGTTTGTGGTCTCGTGGCCAAGCTGGATTCTGTAGGACTTGGGTTTAAGGATTGAGGCTGTCCTGGTATTTTAGGAGGAATGAAAGATTCTGATACTGTTGTATGTTTAATGGTCTGTCCCGTTTGATCTGGGAAGTTAGAGACTCGAGTTGCAAATTTGATACATCACTGGGACGACCTGTTTGGTCTGACTTGTGTACTGGGAATCTGGACGATCCATCGATGCCGCGATGCAACTCGTACTTTGAAAGCGTCTGTGGCATAACTCCCACTTCCCACGTCTGAGGTAAATTGAACGCACCATTAGATTAACTCAAGTAACACAACACCGCAGTGGTGCAACACACTCTCACACAGAAATAGTGTTTCTCAGCAGCCCACTGCCCCTCCTAACCCCTGACCTCCATATCTGAGGGAGCAGAGTAAGCCTCCTATAGTCCCCGAGCTGCTGCTGCACACACAAACACACTCAATCGCACACACCGCCACCTCCACCCACCCATGTCTCACCCCTCTGCTCTCCACCCCCAGCCCCCAGAGGACCTGCTATCAGCTGGGCTGAGCCCTCCTGCACCGGCCTGATATCCTCGCAGGATTGGAGGGAGGGGCAGGAAGTACAGAGAGCTGTGATTTACAGTCAGAGAAGAAGAAGAAGAATCTTTCTGTATTTCTGTTTGTTGTTGCTGCTTCTGTCTTTGTGTGCAGCCCCCTCTTGTGTGTGTGTGCGTGTGCTCCCTCTGCGTGTACAGATGATTATCACTAATGTATTATTACTTCAAACGATGGCAGATTAGCCCCCCCACCATCCTCCCTGTTTCATCCCCTCTCTGCATCCAGCCGTCACCCCTCGGAGTGTCGGGCTGTAGTAATGCCATTCTGGCCTCGTCTTATCTCCAGACTCAGGCCCTGTCACCCAGCTGACCCATGAACTAACCATCAAGAGGGAGAGAAGGGGGGAGGAGGAAGGGGAGGCTGCCTGGGTGACTGCAGAGCGGACGAGGACGGAGTGAAAGGCATTGTGGGTGGTGTGCAGGAGGGAAGCCTCTCTCTGGATGGTGTCTGGAATCAGTTTATATCACCCTCACTGACTGGATTTAGTCCAACAGTGAAGTCAAAGTCAAACTGCAGTTTGATGCTTCGTCAGAATTTTACACCAACAAATAAGCTTCAGTAAAACCCCATTCACACTTGCAAAAAGCCCCTGAAATTATCCAGACTTTTCCAGAGAGAGCCGTATGTGTGAAAGCAAACAGACTTTTTCTGGGTAATTTTCCTGTGGCCCCTTCATATTTTATACGTGTAAAGTCTGGGTGAAATGAAGGTTGAACACAGCAACTAATAATCAGGAAATTTCTTCGAGGGCAAGTGGGGAAGGGTAATGCCATCTTCCTGGGAAACTGGAAAAGGAAGAAAATGTGCACCTGGACATCAGAAGAGTTGTTTCCACTGCATGTCATTAAAGTTCTTGAAATTATCTGCTCAATAATGATCACCATGGGGGGTCTCGTGCATCCAAAGAGCCTTCTTTCACTGTTGGATATGGAGCCGAAACACTGCAGCTTTCTTTGGTGTAATCATTGTGCACCTAGTGATGCTGTTTCATATTCAACACTACATGCTACAGTGCTCCCTCCACTCTTTAATCTATCCTGTTATTCCTCTTTCTAACATATACCATTAAAGTTAGGCTATAAATTGAGTAAAGTTCTGCTGCTTCCTCCATTATAACATAACGAACACTGACCCCGCCATCTATTTTTGATGTTGTTTCTTGCCTCATTGTTCACCACTTCTCCCCCAAGAGTGTGAACAATCATGTCAGTGTTTACTCAGGCAGTCTACCCAGACATTATCCAGATAAAATCAGGGTTGCATGTGTGAAAATGACTACCTTGTTCATAATCACTGGGTCACCCAAAGACAGCGCTGCAGAAACAGCTCTCATGGGCGCATTTCAGGGACAATACCTGTCATCATGTTGTTTTTTGCTAGCATTTGTCAGTTTGTGAGCAGGATAACTCAAAAAGTTATGAACGGACTTTGATAAAATTTTTAGAGTACGTTGGTCATGGCAAAAGGAAGTAGTGATTGCAATTTGGTGGTGATCCGAAACAGAATGCAGATCCAAGAATTCTTTTCAAGGATTTCTTAACATTTTGGGATAGCTCTTATAGTGTCAGAAACAACTTGGTTGAGGTTTGTGCTCTTGGAGCACTTTATGCACCTACTGGAATTTTTTAATTCCTTGCTTATATAACTCTATGCTTTGGATTTGGATTCCAGGTGAGTTTAGATCTAGATAATCGTACCTTTTAAAATTCAAAACTTTGTTTGAGTCCAGAGGAAAATCCACTCTCTAGAAAAAGGGAGGGTACTATGAGCTGATAGGCCCTGTCCACATGGGACCACCAATATGAAGTTCTTTAAAATCTTCACATTGGCAGAGTTTTTCCAAACTGTGCCTTTTTGTGACCTAAAACCCCGTTTAGGTGTGGAAAGAAGGAAAATAGGGACAGAAAATGTTAAATTCTAATTAACGATGCATGTCAGGAGTGAAATTGGTGCAAACGTGACTCTTCCAGCAAATTTATGGAGAGAAAACTGGTGAGTGACTAAAGAAATAAAAGTCTGTTAATCACATGAGTTTCTGCGAGATCTTGTTGATTGTCAAACTGTTATGTGGTCTTATGGCCAAGCTAGACTTTGTGTTTGAGAAATGAGACTGTCCTCGTATTTTAGGAAGAATAAAAGATTCTGATGCTGTTATATGTTTAATGGTGCGTCCCATTTGATCTGGGAAGTTGGAGAATCGAGTTGCAAATTTGATCCATCATCTAAACCCCTTTCACAAGCCTATCTGCTTACTCTCTCTCCTATCAATAAAGGCACAAAATGCCCAAAAATTATCTAAATATGTATGTATATATATGCAAATATTCACCTTGGCAGGAGTTTTCTAAAATATGGATTTTTTTGTGACCTAAAACCCCATTTAGATGTGGAAAGAGGGACAATACGCATAGAAAATGCTAAATGCTAATTAATGATGCATGTCAGGAGTGAAATCAGTGCAAGTGCGACCCCATTAAAGCAAATTTATGGAGATAAAACTGTTGAATAACTGAAGAAAAAAAAACCTTTTTGGCTTTTTCAATTAAACAGCAGGCAACGAATCAATGATTCACTCTGGTGGTGATTATCCAAAAGTTTTAAAGGTCTTACCTAACCAAAGTCCCACCTAAAAAATATATTTAACTGATGTTTTAATACCATATAGACACCTTTTGTCTGTTTCAAAATGACAGTGCTGTAGTCAAGCATGTGTAAAAGACTTTTGTTGTAATCTTGCATGTTGTCTTCAGCAGATTAAACACACTGATCCGTCAACAACTCCTCCAGCAGAGATTTTAGTCGGAGCAGCACATAGAAAAATGGCGGCTATGTTGAGAAAATGCTGAGGCAGAGACAATGCTCCTGAGGTCTGCTCCGAAATATGACAGCCAGTGAATGCACAGTATCTGATTTGCATACTTGTCAGTGCGAAAATCCAGCGCTTTTCCGTCTGATTCGGAGCAGACCTTATCTCTGTGTGTTTTTAGCAGGAAAAGCTGCCAATGAGCGACTGTTAACCCTTCAGAAATTCATCATTTGGCCGCATTGATTAAAAGATGAGTGAACTTATTATGCATTAAAGCGTCATGTCAAAGCCCTGGCACAGGGAGATAGGGCCTTATCGCTCCTCTACCTGATAAGAGACAACATGGGAGAGAGAAGGGGGGAGGAGGGGAGGGAGGAGGAGAAGGAGGGGGTGATGGAGAGGTACAGGAGGAAGCAGAGCAAGAGGAAAGATTCAAGACTGAAAGCAGGGCTGCTTTTAGGAATTTGGAGGCCCCTGATTGTGCTCATGCCATCTACCTCATAAGACCCCACTTCAAAAATCCTGAACTGTTCCTTTAAATTCAAGCCCTACAGCATTTCCAGAGAGAAGGGGAAAAGAGCTGCATCTGATCTTCTTCACAGGCTAAACTTTTCTTTTTTTTTTTTTTCAAAAAAAGGACTGTAAGTTGCAGAAGTGAAACTGTTGCCAGCTAGCCAACTAGCTTTTTGGCTAACAACTGACAGCAAAATCAGCTGACCAGTTCAGAGTCAGCTGCTTCCAGATAAAGAGCAACAACGACAGCTATGGCAGACTACCGAGCAACATGTGTGCTGCTTACTGTGCTCGCTTTGTTATCCAGACAGATTTGTTATCCAGACAAATATCCAGACAGATTTGTTGTCCAGACAAATATCCAGACAGATTTGTTGTCCAGACAAAAAACTCCTGCCTCCTCTTGCGTCCACTGTTGTTTGTGAAAAGTTTGTCTTCACCGGAAAGCGTACGTGTGTTCTAACACCGCTGTTTCACTACAAACCTACATCGCCAACTACTGGCCTGGTATGCATGCTACAGCGTTTTCAGTCATTCTTTGAATCTGTGTGAACGCGGAGCGCTTTTCAAAAGGAAAAAGAAAAACCTCCCTGTTTCTGGTGACAATATTGTCGTGTAAACGGACCCTCAGTTTTTGGGGGTCGGGTGCCCCCCTGTGCCACCATGAGAGCTCCGCCCCTGGACCGGCTAACAGCTAATAGCGCTAAATAAAAAGCAAGGCAGGCTGAATGGGTCCAAAGAAGAAGAACTACAGGGGGTGTTGGGGGGTTGGTGGATGGCCGTCGCTACCATTGAGGTCTCCGAGGTCTTTTTTCTGGGGTTTTTTTCGACCTAAAAAAAAAAAAACAACATTATATTGTGAGATTACGTGGGAGGACCGAGGGAGGGTGACGGATTGACTCCTTGCTTCTCCATAGACGATCTTTGACAGACACCTGGGATGCACATGAGGTGGAGGTAGAGCACGGATACTGTTGGTATACAGAGCTTTGAAATAAAGATTTTTCTTCTCTGGATGATCTCCACTGCTCTCTGGGGGTTCGTCAAGTACTTGCAATGAAAAGGTAAGTCACATCTATGCTAGATAATCTTAGAAACATTGTCATGCACTTGGGAGTGAGGCAAGTGAAAACAAAAAATATTGGCGTGTTCCTTTACATGCTGAAAAGACAAAAGTAATGCTGTTGTCCAATTCTAATCCCAAATCACTGACCCTGCCCTCCATTTACACTTCTCAGGGCATCCAAATTGAGTCAGATATCTTGGCATTTTTGGATTATTCCCTCTCTTTTCCCCTCACATATTCAGCAGCTGGTAAAAAGATTAGAATTGAAACTGTTTTTTCATATTTCAGGGTTAAATCTTGTCTTTCTTATGAATCTTGGAAGAGACTTGTTGCTGCCACATTCAAGTCTCTGCTTGATGGTTCATGCTCTGAATACTGTGCATCAGCTATGAGGTTCATCCCAAACTTTAATTCCCACTACTTTTTCTATGTGCTTGCTGGATGGTGGGTGATGCAGTGGTGTAGCAACTTACCCCAGAGCTACCACTATGACTTTATTAGTCCCCTTAGCTAAAATAGTTGACCTTTATGCTAGGTTTTTGACCTCATGTTGTAGCTCATAGACACCACGATTGGTTTATAAAACAAATTTAAAATGATCTTTTTTGGTCTAAACACAATTCTAATAAAACTTGTGATTTATTAAATTAACTTTCAAGAGTGAAAAATGTTTTTTTGGAAATAAATGTCTGACCCCTTTACCCATGTGCTTCTTACCTCCACAGACTCCATGAAATGATGCTCACCTCCTCAATATTTGGTCACATGATCAATTTTTTATTACCGTTTCCTAGCAACAGGGGGTGGCTCAACTTATCCTTTGGCTTAACTTACCCCAGTCTCCCCTAATGGATGGTGTGTATTAGCATTCATTTAGGCCAATTAATATAATATCAGAGATTAGGAACATGATCGACGCCCGACTCCAACAATAAAATGACCTTGGTATTTTCAAAATCCTGGCTACGGCCCTGGTTGGAGGCTGCAGCACTGGAGCTGGAATAAGCAGGGAGGGAGAGTAGAGAGAGCATACAGGACATTTAGAGCAGAGGGGAGGAGAGGGGGAGATCGAGAGTGATGACAGCAGAGAGGGGAGATAGTCTCTCTGCTCCTCACATCTTTCTTTACCCTGCCTCCATTTGCATTTCTCGCTATTTTCTCCTCCACTGTCCAATGATCTGTCTCACTTCCCTCCCTCACCCTCCCCTCTCTCTCTCCCCTCTCTCCCTCGCTCGCTCCTCGGTGGGTCTTTGAAGGGAGGTCATGAGGGAGACAATGCAAACACAGCCCCTCTGAATAGAGAATGGGAAGAGGACAGCTGTTGGAGATGACAGCGATGGCTGTTAAAACGCAATCTGTCTCTCTTCCCACCGGCCTGTTGCGGCGCACACACACACACACACACACACACACACAGAGGAATATGCACACACATGCTTTGCCGCTCACGTCTTTTTAACAGAGGCCACGGTGTCACAGAGACACTCCCAACTGTCAAACAGGAGTGTGAGAGCACACGCTCACGGTCATGTGTCATCACACACACACATATGTAAATGCCACACTCTGCATAATGTGCCGTGGCCGTTACAGGAAGGAGCATGCGCTGAAACACACAGACGTGGAACAACAGGGTACAACATTTATACATATTAATAACATGTTAGAAGCATGTGCTGGAAAGGTCATCATGTTATGTATGGTGATAAGATAAGTATGCAGGTGCTGTCATTTAGTAGCCAGATGGACCACTCAATAAATTTCACTAGTCCATCTGGGAAAGAGCCCATTGAAAGTGTCTGGGGAGGGCTGAAACTCTCAGAAGCATATTCGGCAGGTGATTGGACGATCACTCTGTCAACCAACATTTATTACAGGCCAATCAGATAATGTGGTAGGCGGGAGCTACTTGGCTGCAGAACATGTCAGAAGTGGAGCAAAATATCCTTACTATAGAGAAGTGTGTGTTGTTGTTATTTGCTTCTCATTTAATAAGAAACGTGGTCCACATCTAATAAAACTGCTCCTGAAGCTGTTAGCATGTATGCTAATTGCTGTATGAGTAGTTACTTCCTGTTGTCTCCCTCATAGCCCCTGAGGTCGGAATTTCCTACTGGGAAGTCGTTGACAACAGTTATGAAGTTCCTGTAATATTCCATTTATTAGCACTTCTGACTAGTGTTTGTCGCACTAAATCAGCTGTATACATACTATTGTTTGATGTTTATATATAGAAATACTGCTATTGTGTTGTTTACATTGTCATGATCTTGCTCTTTTCTTTAGTTAAGTTACCCGTTTTGTTTCTGGTTTCACATTTGGTCTTGTACTTCCTGTTTAATTTTTAAAATTCATCCCTCTCTCCTTGTCTCAGTAGGTTTTGCTCTCCTGTTTGGTGTTGTCACACCAGATCCCTGATTGTTCTTCCCCAGCTGTGTCTCATCACCCCAATCACCTCATGTATTTAAACCTCATGTCCTCCCCTGCCTTGTTGCCAGATCGTAGTACTCTTGTGTCTCGTTCCAGCGTTTATTGTTTAGCTCTAGTGTGTATGTTACAGTCTGTTTTCTGACCCTGATTCCTGCCTCACGTCTCCTCGGATTTGTTTGCCTGGACCTCGTAGCCGTTTTGTGTACCAACCTTTTTGTTAGCCCTTCATGGACCCTGATTCCCCGCCTCTTGAGTTTTGGATTTGTTTACCTGTGTACTGAATTTTGTTAACCAATAAACCTTCTTGCCGTTTGTGAGTCTGACTCGGTGTCGTGCATTTGTGTCCTCCCTACTCTGTGCCTTGATCCTTACATACATTCTTCATATGGTATGTGCCAGTGTTAATTTTGACAGCACTTTTTAATTTAGTTTTAGTCTTTTGCCTAAAATATCTTTTAGTTTTAGTCATAATTTACTTCCATGCGTCCTTTCCCTTGACATTGCTGTTAACCAATACATCCACCAGGGGGGACTCGAACAAATCTGTCTCGCACAGACCTTCACTTCTCCTTCACTACCGACCAACTGGTATTTAATTGCTCTCCAATCTCCTCCCAACATCATACGGATATTGGTAATTTCTAACTAACTCACAGAGTTTCTCTTCAAAAAGTTTCGCCATTATTATTTCTTCTTCTTGTCTCACTAGAGCTATGTATTAGGTAGTAACAGCAACACTGCCCAACGGTTTCCAGTGGTACTGCTCCGTTTGGTCTGTATCCGTAAGCTTTATGGAAACGTGCAGAAATACGGACGAAATGAATGCAGAGCCTGGACAGGAGGCTCCATCCGCATCCGGATCCGTATTTAACGTTGAGCATAGATGGGCCTTATCTTGTCTCTACTTTCCACATGATGAAATTAGGTCTGATTGGATTTAGTCTCTGTCAAACATTTTAGTCTGGTTTTTGTTTTTAGATGAAAATGTCAATTAGTTTAGTGTTAGTTTTTGTCAAAGTACACTTGCTTTTTTAGTTAAAGTCTAGTTTGGTCAAGGGCAAAAAGGTTGTTGACGAAAACTATGACGAAAATAATTAGTCACAAAATTAACACTGGTATGTCTGAACTAAAACGTAGGGCATTCTAACAACAGCTAACAGTAGCCTGGTGGATTGGCGAGTATTTTTTCCGACTTTGTAACTGGAATGCTGATAACTTGGATATGACGTCATTCCCACTCCCCTCTTCCCAGTTCTGATGTAAATGAAATGCAACATCATTCCTGTTCTTGCTCTTAAGGACTCTGATTGGGCCGTCTAACAATCATTGTAGACTGGAGCTTGGCAAGTTGGATCTGCCTGGTTACAGACATTGAATCAGGCTGAATCAGCTGCTGTGCAAGGTTAGTCCTTTAGACCTGGCGAGTAAACAAACACTGTAAATTTATGAGTAAGTATTTTGATTTTATAAAGTGTATCAGTATATGAAGATTGGTACTAAGGATTAGGGCGGACTGGAGAGGAAAAGGATGATTTCTTCGGGACTGAAGAAGATCCACAACCTAACCAATTTCAACAAGAATATATGGAGGATGAACCACATGTTCTGGAAGCTGAGCCTGCATGAAGACAAGCTGAGGCCGTGGAGCAGTTAGTTTTCGTATGTATGTCTTTCAAAAATTACATAAAGTACTGATCTTAGTCTAAAAATAGATAACGTAACATAACACGGTAAAAAAAACAGTCACAACAAGCACACAGGAACGTTTAGAGCAGGTGAAGAGTTTATCTGACGACTGTAGGCAGAGCCAGGCTAACACTACCCATTTACTCCCAGTGTTTGAGCTAAGCTAATTAGCAGTGGGCAAGCTTTGCCTGTCTCTTCCTTGTTTCTGCACGCACAGTCAAAAGAATGGTGTCTATCTGCTTGTCATGGACTCAGGAGTGAGGCAAGTGAAAACAAAAATGTTGGCGTATCCCTTTACATGCTGAAAAGACAAATATAATGCTGTTGTCCAATTCTAATCCCAAACCACTGACCCTGCCCTCCATTTACACTTCTCAGGGCATTCAAATTGAGTCAAATATCTTGGCATTTTTAGATTAATCCCTCTCTTTTCCGCTCACATATTCAGCAGCTGGTAAAAAAGATTAGAATTGAAACTGTTTTTCTTATATATCAGGGTTAAATCTTGTCTTTCTTCTGAATCCTGAAAGAGACTTGTTGCTGCCACATTCAAGTCTCTGCTTGATTATGGTGATGTTTGTACATGCACGCCTTGTCTCAGAGCTAACATGCTCTGAATACTGTGAATCAGCTATGAGTTTCACCCCAAACTTTAATTCTCTCACTCATCATTACTTTTTATATGTGCTTGCTGGATAGTGGGTGGTGCGGTGGTGCAGCAGGTGCACGAGCCTTGCAGCAAGAGGGTCGCTGGTTCGATCCCCAGGGCCTTTCTGTGTGGAGTTTGCATGTTTGCATGGCAACCATTCACACACTCACAGTGACTTAAGGGCAATGTAGAGTCATTAAGTAACCCTAACAAGCTCTTTATTGATCTGTTGGAGGAAGCTGGAGCACACAGAGATAACCCAAGTATGAAAGGGAAGAACATGCAAACTCCACAGAGGCCCTGACTGACAAGGGGTTTTAACCAATGACCTTCTTGATGTAAGACATGTGCACTATCTGCTTCATCAACGTGCCACAAAGTGCGTTTTGAACAGTGCTAAATAAATGAAGTTTATTATTATTTTCATTATATTTTAACTGTGAATTAGGGGCGGCATGGTGGTGCAGCAGGTAGTGCAAGTGCCTCACAGAAAGAAGTTTGTTATTTCCATCCCCGGGTTGGTCAGGGCCTTTCCGTGTGGGGTTAGCATGTTCACCCTGTGCATGTGTGGGTTCTTTCCAGGCACTCCAGCTTCCTCCCACAGACCAAAAACGTGCTTATGAGGTTGATGGGTGACTCCAAATTACCCTTAGGTATGAGTGTGAGAATGAATGGTTGTCTGTCTCTTTATATGGCCCTGTGATTGGCTGGCTAACGGTTTAGGATGTGCCCCGCTTTTGGCTGGGTTAGGATTCAGGCTCCTGCAACCCGGAAAGAGATAAGCGGAATAGATAATGTATGGAAAGATGGATATTTCTGCGAAGAGCAAAATAAACTAATAGAATAAATGAAAAAGGCAGAGAAATAAAAAACAGTAACAAGAGGCCAGCTCTGTATTAAATGGATACATCTCTGGATTATACTCTCCTGCAAAAAGAGTAGCATGAAGTATCGCTGTATAAATCTATATTTACTGAAGGTGTGAGTCAATTTGCATTAGATGAGAATTTACACATTCACCTGCAGGGATCTTTAAATTAAATCTTGCTTTGGGGGCTTCTTGGTGTCAAGATTTGCAGAGGTGTTATGCTTTTTTTTTGTGCTATCTATTCGTGTCTATGAAACAATGTAAAATAAATCACATTCTGGAACCAAAACATAAACTTAAAACCATTATTTCCCCATGATTACAGACAAGTTATATTCTATGTGCAGCCACAGAGTGACCTTTATATCTGAAATAACACAATCACAGAAACAAAATCCTGAACACCTGCAACTGCCCGCGGCTACATTCACATTTCTATCCAATTTTAGATTACAAGCTTATAAATTTTCATAAAGCGGGCGAGGTTGTATTGTTTTCCTGCAATGCATTTTCAAGCAGGACTTTAAACATGATGCAAATTCAAATCCTGTGCAGAAAATTAAAAAATGAATGCATGTTTGTGCACAAAATAGAATTATATTGGATTAGAAATGTCTTTAATGGAAGAAAAAGGGCAGTTTAAAGTCTATTAGTCAAGCAGTAATCAGCACAAACAGCTGACTGATGGGATTCGGGGGGGTCGCACGAAGCGAGGAAAAGAAAGGAGAGGCTCGCTCTATCTCTGGCCTCCACGTCCCCCCCCCCCTCCTGATGGAGGAGGAGAGGGAGGGAGAGCAAGAAATCTCAGGTACCAACAGTCCTCTGTCGTCCTTGTTGATGTGTGCATGCGTGTGGATGTGCGAGCCGTATCTCAGGCCCCATACTCCACTGACAGCAGGAGATAAACATAGGCCTGTGCTACTGACCACATGATTTATCAACATGAATTTCACCCTCCCTCTCCTCCCTCCTCGCCTCTCCTCTATCCACTATCTCTTTCTCCCCCTACCTCCTTCACTTTCTCCTCTTCCTCCTGCACACGGAGCGCACATGAAAAACCGCACACGCTCATTAACTGTCAAAATGCACTAATGAGAAATAAAGAGATTGTCTGAGCTTATTGGAGAGAGGTGAAGGAGCAGAATACCAGCAGACACAAAGAAAAGCAGACAAAAGGAGCGGGAAAACAAGAAAAAACGGAGAAGAATCCCTATTTTTATCAGTAAAATGTGAAAAATTAGAAGTGCTTAAGAGTACAAACCTCCAAAAAGGCATTTCTGACTTTCTTAGCCGAGTTGATCTTGAAAATGTAGAAAAACCGTCCTTGAGCAATGATAACCCTGAGAAACATTCATGGATCCACAAACAGATTTCAATCCACCACAAAAATCTTGTCATTACTCCCTTGTGCCATGACCAGTATTTTCTGAAATATTAATAAAAATCTGACCTTTTTGAATAATTAGCAAAAATGTAAAATATCGCACTTCCTTGCAACGTCAACAAATCCTGATAAATAAAAATAAAAAACTGGATCCACAAACAGATTTCAGTCACCACAAAAATAAGAGTCCTTCTCTCTTGTGCCATGACCAACATTCTCTGAAAATTTCATAAAAATCTGTCAGGAGCTTTTTAGTAATAAGCAAAAATGAAGAAATTGGCACTATCTTGCAATGGGAAGAAATCCTTTAAAATATTCCTGGATCCACATTCATGTTCATAACACCATCAAAATCTAATCACTGTTCTTGTGTCATGACCAACATTCTCTGGAAATTTTATAAAAACCTGAGAACTTTTTTAGTAATAAGCGAAAATGCAGAAAATGGCACTATTTTGCATCGTAAACTATTTTTTTAAATATTTCTGGATCCATATTCATGGTCAGATCACCACTAAAATGTAAGAACTTCTTTCTGTGCCATTAATAACATTTCCTGAAAATATATGCAAATCCGTTAAAATCATTTTGAGTTATCAGCAAAAAATAGTGAGAATCGCTGTATGGTATCTTGCAATGTTATAAAATAAATACCTGGAGTCACATTCATGTACACATTACCACCAAAATTTAACCAAATTTTTCTTGTGCCATGACCAACATTGGCACAAGATTCAGTACCACATATGAAAGTGGCCTGGGTCTGATTTGAAAAAAAAAAAAATCAGATTTGTGCATAGTTGCCAGGTCAGCTTATTATAGTGACTTTGGACTTCTTTTTTTGAAAAGTTGCTCGTGATATTGGCAGTTGCAGGTTGCGTTTTTTTGGGGGCTTGTTCCAAAAGTGCAGTTGCTCATTTGGGCTCGTTGAGGGATCTGATACACACTCTACTACTAATATAAACTCAATTCAGAAGTTGCACAAACTATTTTGTCCCACTCCAAACTCAAATGTAAATTTTACTATAAAAAGAGGCAAAAATTATGTTTCCACCAAAAATAAATCCTTACAGCCAGAATTAAATTTATTTCAAATGTAGCTGTTACTGTTTTCTCCATAACAAATCTTAGAGGATCAACATAAAACTTAGACAAAAGCCTGACTATGTCTGTTTGGTTACAAAAATCAAGGTTAGACAGACTGTTTAGTGACTACAGATTTATAAATAACAGTAGCCCCTCGCTTCACTTCTGTATAAAGAAAAGGATGTTGAAAAAAATAACTTAAGAGCCAAAAAAGAAAAACTGTCAGTGAGATTGAAATGTAGTGTAGATGAAAATCAAAACAAACTAAAAAAGTAATAAATCACATTAAGAAAAAATAGCTGGAGGTTGCTTGCTTTGGGCTTGTTTTTATTGCTCTGGTTGCTTATTTAAGTAGAAAAATCTGGCATCACTAGATTTGTGCCATTCAGACTGTCATCACAATGTGTAATATGAATCATCACATATGGGAGAAAAAAATGCAGATTTGGGCCACTTCTACCTGCAGTGTGAACTTAGTCTTACTTTTTCAAATCTGTTTTTGGTGATTTTGAGCGGCTTTCATATCTTAGAGGACTTTAATTTTCCTCCAGCTAGAGACAAAGTACTGATGCAAGATGCAAAGAAAATAACAGAAACTAAACATGAGGAGTGAAATGACTGCGTATTTACGGTCTTTAAATGGTCTGACTGCATTGTTTAGGGTCACTTTGTTTTGTTTATCACTTGTTAAAAATCAGATCATGGAGGAGAATCTTCAAACGCAGCATCTATGAGCTCGTTAACACTTTCCACAAAGTCAAGCTCATCAAGCAGAGCAAAGGTTGGAGGGACACAATCAACACAGTCCAAACAGAGAGTAAACAAGCTAACACTTGTAGGATATAAAAAAACACATGGACGACCACTGCGACACACACCTCCAGCTCTTCTCTACATCATTATTTCTCTCTCTCTCAACATCTCCATCTCCAGCAGAGGCCCTCTCCGGTTTGGCTCTGAGTGTCTGGCACCTTTTCGTCCAAATCCGGAGAGGAGAGGGGAGGGGGGAGCGGAGAAATAAAGAAAGGAAAGAAGGAGCGAGGAGGGAGGAAGACAGCATGTTAACACCCTTTTCAACACCAGGGCCCCCTCGAACCAGCCAGGGGGAGGGAGCTGGCTAATTGTAAGGTGTGTGTACTTCAACGTGTGCATAGATAATAGTTTGTGTGTGTGTGTGTGTGTGTGTGTGTGTGTGTGTGTGTGTGTGTGTGTGTGTGTGTGTGTGTGTTCAGGTTTTTCATTTTGCTATCCTCTATGGTTTTAGCAGCTTATTATATTCTTCAGCTAACAAGTTATTTACTAAAAAATTATAATGTTTCTGTCATTTTTCGGCCTGAATTGTTAAAATATATTCACTTCTTAATACTCTACTAGACCACACTAACAATGTTAGTCTGAGTAGAAATCTTATTTTAAAGGGGTACGCCTTTTTTTGTTTGTTTTCTTGTCTTGCCTCACTCCTGAGTCCATGACAAGCAGATAGACTCCATTCTTTCAACTGTGCGTGCAGTAACAAGAAAGAGACGGCAGAGCTCACACACTGCTAATTAGCGTAGCTCAAACACTGCGAGTCAATGGGTAGCATTAGCTTGCCTCTGCCTACAGTCCTCAGATAAATTCTTCAGCAACTCCTGTGTGCTTGTTGTGACTCATTTTTTTTTTATTTACCACGTTATGTTATATCATCTGTTTTTAGACTAAGATTAGCTCTTTAGGTCATTTTTGAAAGAAATACAAACAAAATTAAACCACAGGGCGCATGCACAAACCACCGATGTGCGTTGTTTTATTTACCTACTTACAAGCACATCTGTGGTGGTTTGCACGTTTTATTGTGAAAATTTGCTTGTAAAGATTAGAAAATTTCTGCAAACTAGAAAAACACTCAGAGAGCGCAGACCTCCGCCAAGCAGCTTCAGTCCACCCCAAATAACAAAAATGGTCCTATCTCGCAATGTTAGAGAATCCTTTGAAAAACTCCTGGATCCAAATCTAATCGTTTGTTCCTTATCCCATTCCACACATTTCCTGAAAATTTCATCCAAATCCGTCCATAACTTTTCAAGTTATCTTGAACACAAACAGACAAACAAACCAACGTCGGCAAAAACACAACCTCCTTGGCGGAGGTAATAAAACAAGCAAAGTTTTACTCAGTGATAGTTTTAAATTTAGGTTTAATATCATATTAGTATACACTTTAAATTAAATTTGGCTTCTCATTGGCAGATAATTTTACTAATTACAAGCAACTCAGGCCTAATTCTTAGTTTTAATGTCTTTAACCCCTTAAAGGCTGCTGTATCATATTTGATACATACTTTTATAATACCTCGATCTTATCAATATGATCAACAATTACTAAAAAAAACATCTGAATACAATCAGATAAATGATGAAAATCTCCTCAAGTGGATTATCGATTGCTAAAAACATGTAATTATCAAATGAGATACAAAAAATATATGTGCTAAATTTTATGGAAATTTTGATTTTTTTGGATTTCAGTCGAAAGTGAAATAAACATTTTAGCTCCAAAATAATTAGAATTTTCTGGCTATAATTTGTGTTTTCAGGTTTTAAATGGTTAAATAAGATGTTAATGCAGACATGTCAGGAAATTGTGGCTTAGCCTAAATCTAGAGAGATTTTTTTGACTTGAAATTGGACAAATACTCTCGCCAAGATCTGACTTTTTGCTGTGTAGGGCAGTTTCAACTATTCCGCCAATAACTCAAAAAGTGCTCAAACAATTTTGATGAACATTTCAGGGAATGATGGTCAAGTTACAAGAGAAAAATGATGAAATTATGGTGGTGGTCCACATCAAGATCCTTATCCAGGAATGCTTCAAACAATTAGGGCAGTTTTCACCATTTTTGACATCAACTCAGCAAACGAATTCAGAAATGCTTTGGGCGGAGGTTTGTACTCTCAAAAAACTTAATTGCAAAGCTTAGGACATCCTCCAGATCGTACCAATTTGACCCTCTGGCAATGAGGACAAACTTAATTTAACTGCCTTAAATTTGTCTTAAAAAACAAAGTTGCCCATCCCTGCTCTAGACCCATCACTGAACAGCAACACAGTGGTTCCAGTTCTGTTGACACTGCCTTTAAGGCAGCACTTACTCAAACAACCAGTTAAGTCTTAAAATCACACAAGTTTGTAAGAAAATCTTGTGACAGGACAAGACCATACTTAACACAAAGACTGAAAGGATTTTCACAAAGTTCACAAAAATAAAAAACTAAAGTTGAATGCCTTTTCTGAACATCTATTTTTCCCAGAGAAGTTATTTGGCACTTAATCCTCAATATTAAAAATGAGAGAGAACAATTTTTTCCATAATGCTCCAATTTGTGTCTAATTTGAGTGATAAAACAGAAAGTTAGAGCCCCTGAACAAAAAGGTTAAAACATTTAATTATATGAAAGTGCCTGTTTTGCACCTGGAAAAGCTAAATCTATCCCTTTATCGTATTTCTTCTCATTTTTGATATTTATAGTTCTTTTTGGCCCGTCTGCTCCTATATTTCAGTCATCCTTATTTTCTGCTGTTCTTATTTATGGCTCTATTTTCCCTGCACTCATATCACCTTCACATACAGCAGCATTAAATCTCTGCGTCTCCGCAGCGAGCTGGGAAAAGCTTTCTGTGATAAAGCTCGGCGCTCGATGAGTTAATGTCAGCGAGCAAAGGTGTTCACAGCTGATGTGGTTGCACTTCTGCTCGAGTTCATTAAAGTCATTTCAGGTGTTTGTTTTCTTATCACATTATTAATGATGGCGCAGGATATATGAGAAGGGGATTTAACTTGTTGCTCAATCACAAAATGTGTCCTGACTGACAAAATTTAAACTCTAGTCTTCCAGATGCAAAGTGTAGTCCTGTTACAGATGAGTTATTACAAAGGATATATTCAGATTTATGCTGACTGACGTGCAACTTTGTGCCCAAAAATTGTACAAAATAATAACAGCTTCGTCTTGTAGGAAGCTTGGGATCCTTGATGTAGACGGCCTGCTGCTACAAATCTTCAGTAACAACAATGACAAATATTCAGCCTTTCCTTTAGCCCCATTCTATTATCAGAACAATTCCTGACATTAACTTTAGAGAGTTCAACAAAGTTAAATACATGGTAGTTCCTGCAAACAGCACAAATATATTAATATGACCTTGACGAACAATCATGGATGACCTGCTGCTGTGAACCTGCTCGACTCCACGTGCTCTATCCTGCTTCAACCATCAACAGAAATGACAATATTTAACATAAATTCTTACTTTTAGACCAGTTAAACCCATTTTAATAACAGTTCAGCTAGATCAATCAATCAGTCAATCAATCTTTATTTGTATAGCGCCAATTCATAACGAGTGTTATCTCAAGACACTTTACAATAGAGCACAAAGCTCTTCATATTAAGGATACACATATATGCATAGATACATATATACATATAAAAATACACATATACATATATATAGATGCTGTTATATTCATCAACATCAGTCCTCTCCAGTTTATATTCATTTTAGATATTATTGTAAATATTAGTCTGATCTCTCTATCCATGGTAGCATTGATGATACATCCATAATAAATTAATAAATACATTTATAACCATATTACATTAGATAGAACTTTATTAATCCATTATATATATATATAAATAAATAAATCTAAATAATAAATAACTAAAATAAAAATAAAATAAAAAATAGAAATAAAATTTAAATAAATAAATATAGACTTGAGGACCCTCTTGAAAATGAGATGCCACATCTTAAGGGGCTTACCTCCAATAAATTTACATTCAGCAGAGACAAACATGAAGAGGACAGATTTATGATCTGGGCATCCATGAGTTTTTCGCTATCATAAATTCTTATTTTCAGTCCTTTTTGTGATTGATTGCGTGATTGATTGATTGATCGACTGACTGATTGAGTGATGTTCTTCCATATTCTCCTCCTGTAATTATTTCCAGCTAAAAATGGACACCTCATCAGAGTCTGAAAGTCCAGTGGCTCTGTTTTTGGCCGGGACCCTCTTCTGTGCACACTGTGTATTGATCAGGAGTGTTTTTTAACAGACTGCTGTGAGGTCCATTAACCTGTGCTGATGACAAAGCATTAAGAGACTAATGTGTCCCCCCGGGGGCCGCGGGGCCAAAGACAGATGAGGAGGACAGTTCAGCAGACAACACTGAGATCTTAAAGTGCTGATGCCTCAACAGTCTCTTTGTTACATTTCCAGGCCTTTCATTAATATGTGTTTTTGTTTATACAACTTGTAAGTTTTTTGTATGGCAAAAATCTGCGACTACACTCCAGACAGATATTGAACTTAGTGATCACTTTTTATGTTGTTATCATCACGGTAGGGGAATAAAGCAGTTAAAAATAAAGTGTAACTGAGGCTCAAAATAAAATACTGATTTACTGAAGTTGTCCACCTCACAAATTACATATTTAATACAAAGAACCTTCAGAAAACTGGAAAATTAATATTTTAATTAATAACAAAAATGACTAAAAACACTTCATATGTAATTTTTGGCTGTGCACTTCCTTCAGTTTTTAAAAACCAATAAGTTTGTAATTTTTACAGCAGTTTCAGGCTGTGTCCTTCAGTGATAGGTAAGCTACATTTTTACTGTAGTGAGCTAAGTTACTCATGAGAAATATCAGCTTCAGTACGCTAACCCTACAGCCTGGAGGAAAGGAGCAACATGACAAAAGTAGCTCACTACATTTAAGCCTTTTTCATTTGTTAAGCTGATATATGAATAATAATGATAATAAGGTTAAAAAAAACAAATTACAAAAGCATTCACACTCGCAATGAAGTCTTTGACTTTTATTAATGTTAATGCATCAGCAAAAGGGGCATATTTTGAGCCAAAGAGAAACATTTAAAAACAGAAACGCAACAGAAAATAAGTTTATTTCATAAAAGCAGTCAGATTAAACAAAGAAAGCAACACAACTTAAAATAAGAAAAAATGAACTGTTAAAATTGGTGAAGTATTTTCATTCTAAATAAAAAAGAAATAACAATAATAATTGTTCTTGTCATTTTAAAACTTTTTTAATCTCTTGAAGTAGTCACGTGCTCAACTCAAAAGCAATTCTCTTGCTGTTGGTGCTGACTCAAAAAATGTATAAAATTGTTTACCCCCGCCAGGTAGACAGTCAACAAAGAAACAGAAAAAATACACACCCAACAGAAGCAAAAATACTGCAAACAAATAAGTAAATCAAAAAAAGATGTTAAATAAAAATAAATAAATACACATGATAGTAAAAAAGTAAAGTATAGGTTATTAATAAACCCTAAAATCAATTGATGTAAAATGTTCTAATTCATATTGTGATTGCACTTTTGGATAAAAAATATTAACAGCCACCATGCAATTCCACCCCCACAGAAAAATAGAGACGGATAAAAATCTAAAAATAAAAATTGATTAAAATGAAGAAATTTCATGAAAGAAATACATTTTGTTGACCTGCTTACAAGCATGTCTGTGGTGCTTTGCGCATGCTACATGCAGTTTAGTTTTGTATGCACAGTATTTCTTTTTAAATTTTCCTAAAGAGCTTATCTTAGTCTAAAAATAGAATTATAAAAAACATAACACTGTTAAAAAAAAAAAAAAAAAACAAGTCACAACAAGCACACAGGACCATTTAGAGTTACTGACGACTTTATCTGATGACTGTAGGCAGAGGCAGGCTAATGCTACCCGTTGACTCCCAGTGTTTGAGCTAAGCTAATTAGCGATGGGCTAGCTGTGCCCGTCTCTTCCTTGTTACTGCACGCACAGTTGAAAGAATGGTGTCTATTTGCTTGTCATGGACTTGATGGTGAGGCAAGACAAGAAATAAAAAAAATGTTGGCATATCCCTTCAATGTCCCTGTGAGGCAGTTGATAAAAACAGAGTGAGTCCTCGTGTATGTGTCTTTATTGTGGTTTAGAAACAAGCTTCTGTTTCCTCGGATCCTGAGTCATAGTGAATTACACTCTGCAAAACTCTGTTTGCCCACACCTACATTGTTTTCCATAATCTGGCCTGAGTTAGCTGACATCTTGATTATCTTATTATCTCAGTTCTGTCATCAGTGTCCATTAACAAGATGGTGACTAAAAACTGCTGCAAACTGTGCCAAATCCAAAAAGATAATAAAAGCGAGAACAATGCATGTGGCTAATGAGATGATAGATCCAATATCTTTGCGTGAAATTACAGGATTTGGTGGTCAAACACTCCAGAGTAAACTAAGTAAATAAGTGAAATAAAGATGAAGGAGCTGCAGTTGTTCTGTACACAATGTTCACTGAGCTGACTGTGCAGAGGAAAAACAAACCATTCACTGTTAATTTGTTTGTTTTCTCGTCTTATTTTCATCCAGCGCCTGTGGTGAGAATCTCTCGATGTTCCTGTCCTCCTGTCATCATCACACTTTTCTTATTTCATACTCAGCTTGGAGGCCGTGTCAGCTCGGCGACAGACCATCAAAACATCCACGAAGCAGAACGGGTCTTTAAATACCCTGTCTTTTGTTGATTATATTTTATATTTAAGCCATAAAAAGTCATATTTCAGGCTCATATTCTTTTAATTCTGGCTTCTTTTCCCCTCAGTGGCTGCAGACTCCTTTTCCAGCCTCCCTGATTTCCTCATCAGATCCCCTCCCTCCATAATTACCACTTATTAATCTTAAATGAGAGCCCTAACACGTTGCATGGTTTTAATACAGCCTGTTAATATGGGAGGTAATTTATGGGGTGTGGGTGCGATGGAGGGATGATGGAATGAGCGTCATCCATCACTGAAATCATTACAGACTGAAGACTCTCTCTCACTGTCGCTCTATCTAAAGAAAAGACAAGCCGTGACTCCGCCGCAGATCCACACTCAGGTGAGTGTTAGCATACCTCGAATAAACACGAAACCCACCAGCAATAACGCCACGCTTTGAGCATTATTACGGTAAAATAAGGGCGTTTTACTGCTTGTTAGTTGAAATAGCTGATCAACCAATCACATGACAGCAACTCAGTGCATTTAAGCTAGTAGGCACGGCCAAGAGGACAGGCATCAGAATGGAAAGCTAAGGTTATAGAGGTGAATTTGATCGTGGCATGACTGGCTGGTCTGAGTATTTGAGAAACTGCTGATCTACTGAGATTTTCACTCAAAACCATCTCTAAGGTTTGCAGAAAATGGTCTGAAAAAGAGGAAATATCCACGAGCAGCAGATCTTTTGATGACAGTGACCGAAGGAGGATAGTTCAGGATGATAGAAAGGCAACACTCCATGTCTGAACAAGAAACTGAGGCTGTTATTCAATCAGGTTGCTACCTGCTTGATCAAATGTTCTTAAGTTCAATCAGTTTTTAGTTTACCTAAAATAATAAATATTGTTCACTTGATAGGCTACATATCACAACTCTCAGTAATTTCTAACAATAATTATTATTACAGATTATGAAATAATATGAGAACACTATTAAATTATGTTATTTCTCTGTTTAATTCAGTGTTCATTTAGTTGACTAGTTGTTTTCGTCATAGTTTTCGTCAAAGAACCTTTTATCCCCTGATGAAAACTAGACAGTAACTAATAAAAACAAGTGCACGTGGACAAAAACTAAAACTAAACTAACTGACATTTTCATCAACAAATAAAAACTAGACTGAAATGTTTGACAGAGACTTAATCCAATCAGAGCTAATTTGGTCATGTAGAAAGTAGAGACAAGTTAGGAATATATCCAATCACAGCTGCTTTGGTTGTGTGGAAAGGTTGGATGAGTTAAGAGGGACATCCAATCACAACTGCCTTAGCTTGGTGGTGGTGGGATAAGTTGTGGAGCGATCCAATCAGAGCTCCTCTCTTTATGAATGGATATATTCATGTAGAGCAGGTTCACTGTTTGTTGTCAGTTCTGGTATTGTAACTGAGATGCTCTGCCAGGTAGCCTAAATAAAGGTGACTGCATTTCACACAAAAGTTCAATTTGTTTCTGTTCATTTATACATTCAGACTTTACTAGCATTCAGTGAAGGGTTATTAGATGTTTGATTTTAAGTGTAAAACATGACTTCAGAAATTCAAGGAAACATAAAAAAAATGCCTTACCCTTTACACTTCATATTTTAGTCGATTAAAAATGTTGTGAAACTTCATCAACTAAAACTAGACTAAAATTAAACCAATTTAGATGACTGAATTATGACTGAAACTAAAAGACATTTTAGGCAAAAGACTATAACTGAAACTAGATTAAAAAGTGCTGTCAAAACTAACACTGGTTAAACTTTGCTGCTATGTACAACAGTCTCAGTTTTGTGATTTTTTTTTGTACAGGTGAAAATGTAAGGGCTCTGGCTGGTACTCATGGTGAATGAGATGTGGTGTCAGTATAACCTTTGACCCCATGCAGGTCAATTGTTATTTTTGTATTTATTTTGTGTTTGTTATCAGCAAAACATGACATTGAAATTAAAACATGGCTATTTATTTCAAGTTCTGTGGGGGGTAATGTGTTATTTTTCAAAATGTCCCTGAGGGCACCTCATTGGGTCCCTGTGGGCTACCAGGGGCTCTTGGGCAACTTATTGGGTACCCCTGATATACAGTAACAAGGGCAAAGTTATGGAAGGAACAAAGTCAAATTTCAGCCCTCATGGACAAAAATGTCCATGGTGATGAAAGAGGGTCAATGTCTTACTTTTAGTCAGAGTAACATCTTTAAATGCTCTTAAAGGGATACGCCAACATATATTTGTTGTTTTCGTGTCTTGCCTCACTCCTGAGTCCATGACGGGCAGGTAGACACCATGTGCAGTAACAAGGAAGAGACAGGCAGAGCTCGCCCACCGCTAATTAGCTTAGCTCAAACACTAGGAGTCAATGGGATGTGTTAGCCTGCCTCTGCCTACAGTCATCAGATAAACTCTTCAGCAACTCTAAATGGTCCTGTTCACTGAAAAACTCAGATCTAAGTGAGAGTATTTGACCAATTTAAAGGCAAAAAAAATCTCACTAGACTTAATCTAATCCACAATTTCCTTACATGTCTGGATTAAGATCTTATTTGAAGACAAAGAAACTACAAATAAAGCCTGAGTTGCTTGTAAATAATAAGTAAGAAAATTCTACCAATGAGATGAGACAAATTTAACTTGAGCAGATAATAAACTTTCATTTATGACCCTCACTCAAAGAGTCAAAGTTGTTTGTCTCATTGGCAGATATTTTCTCTTCATTACAAGCAATTTAAAGCCTTATTTTGCTTCCTTCCTTAAAGTAAGATATTTATCTCAAATGGTTAAGTGAATGTGGAATTAGAATAAGTATTTTGGATATTTTTGACTTGAAAATAGACAGACACACTTGCCTAGATCTGAGATTTTGCATTGTGTGCTTGTTGTGACTCGTTTTTTTGTTGGGGTTTTTTTGTTATGTTATATTATCTATTTTTAGACTAAGATTAACACTTAATTTAATTTTCAAAAGAAATACATACAAAACTAAACCAGAGGGCACATACGGACATGCTTGTTAGTAGGTCAACAAAACAAAGCCTCTGTTTACAAGTAGAAAAAGATTGGTACAAAGGACTATGGCCAACTTTGTAAGAGAGGACAAGGATGATTTCTTTGTGGATCTAATGAAGATCCACAACCTTACCTATTTCAACCAGAATATACGGAAGAAAAACTTCTTGTTCTGGAAGCTAAGCGTGCATGAAGAGAAGCTGAGGCAGTGGAATAGTTAGTTTTGTATGTATTTCTTTTGAAAATTACATAAAGTGCTGATCTTAGTCTCTTTAAACACCGTTTAGAGCTGCTGAAGAGTTTATCTGATGACTGTAGGCAGAGGCCGGCCAACTCTACCCATTGACTCCCAGTGTTTGAGCTAAACTAATTAGCGGTTAGCTAGCTCTGTCCGTCTCGTCCTTGTCCTTGCATGAACAGTATAAAGAATGGTGTCTATCTGCTTGTCATGGACTCTGGAGTGAGGCAAGACATGAAAATAAAAAAAATGTTGGTGTAACTCTTTAATGTTGTTATAGTTTGTTGCTTTATGTTTGAATAATTCTCTTTACTGGTGCTTTCCTTGGGTGTCACTCAGTTGTCTTTTTCATATGACGTCCCATGTTTGCCTGACCTTCACCTCCAGCCAAGTGGACATTCATGTTCTTTATATCAACGTCAAACATCAGCGCAGAGGGTAGAGCTGAAGCTTCATATCAGAGTCTAAGGCCTCTGACAAACCTGCTGTATCTGACGATTCGTTACTAAGAACAGGATGAAACAGTAAAAGAAGCAAATATATTCCCGCGTGTCTTCTCTCTCTCTCTCTTTCTCTCATTCTCCTCCCTCGTCCCTTTCTTCTCCTCTCTCCTGTCTTTGTGTTGCGTGGCCCATTTCAGAGGCTTTTCAGGGGCTGAAGTGGCGCTTGGCTATGCTGAAGTGTCTGCACTGCTGTGCCCGAGCCTGCAATTCAGCCACTGTATGTGTGTGTGTGAGGGGGTGTGTGTATATGTGGGTGTGTGTGTGTGCCCGAGCCTGCAATTCACCAATTTCACCGCTAATTAGCCCACAAAGGCTACCGGCAGGGAGGAGCGGAGGAGGAGGAGGAGTGAAGAGGGGTGGCATACGCGGGAGGTCCAGGCCTGAGGGGCGGGGGGTGGTGGTGGGGGGGGGGGGGGGGGCGGTGATGCTGGCACAGCTGAGGCACATATCACGGGACGAGACAGTCGCTTTTGTGTGTGTATGTGTGTGTAAGAGGGTCTTTGTATCCGGGGCGGACTGTTGGAGGTTTAGCATTAGGCGAAGGTTGGCAACTGCCAGGGGCCTCGCTCCAAGGGGCCAAAATATAAAGTCATTATAGCATAAGTATAAGGTACATGTGTAAAATCACAAATTTTGTTAGTTTACCTGCTTTCTAAGACAGTGACAGCTTATTTTCACAATATATACAGTATTTTGGTTTTCTAGTTAAGTTGGGACATAATGTAAAATGTTAATAAAGACGTATATTCAACTGACTGCACTACAAAGACAAGAAATTTAACACTAGAACTGATAAATGTTATTGTTTCTGGAAATATTCACTCATTCTGAATATACTGCCTGCAACACCTAGCAAAACAGTCAGGACAGTGTCAAAAGACTGGGAAAGTTGAGGAATGCTAAAAAAACAACAACACCTGTTTGGAAAATTCCACAGGTGAACAGGGTTAACTGGAAACAGGTGAGTGTCATGACTGGTAGAAAAGGGCGAGGTTCACCACTTTGTGAACTACTGTGTGAGCAAATAGTCCAACAGCCCAAGAATAACATTTCTCAAAAAACATCTCAGTGGAATTTAGGTATTTCACCATCTACAGCTCATAATATCATTCAGAGAATCAAGAGAAATCTTTGCATGTAAGTGGCTAGTTCGAAAACCAACATTGAATGCCCATGACCTTCAATCTGTCAGGCAGCATCATTTTGTAAAGGATGTCACAATGTGGGCTCAGGAACACTTCAGAAAACCATTGTCAGTTCATCTCTACATCTACAAGGTCAAGGTCAAACTCCTCCATGCAAAGACAAAGACAAATATCAACAACACCCAGAAACACCGCCGGCTTCTCTAAGCCGAGCTCATCTGAGATGGACTGAGGCAAAGTGGAAAAGTCTGCTGTGGTCTGAGTCCACGTTTCAGACTGTTTTTGGACATCATGGACGTGGTGTCCTCGGGGCTAAAGAGGAAAAGGACCATCCAGACTCTTATCAGAGCAAAGGTCAAAAGACAGCATCTGTGATGGTATGTGGGGGGGGGGGTGTTAGTGCCCATGGCATGGGTAACCTGCACATCTGTGAAGCCACTATTATTGCTGAAAGGTACACACGGGATTTGAAGCAGTGATGTCCCTGCTTATGTCAGCAAGACAATGCCAAAACACATGCTGCACGTGTTACAACAGCGTGGCCTCGTACTAGACTGGCCTGCTGCAGTCAACACCTGTCTCCCATTGTAAATGTGTGGAGCTTTATGAAGCACTAATACAACAACTGAGATCACAGATTGTTGAGCAACTGAAGTCGAACATCAAGCAAGAACAGAGAGGAATTTCACCTTCAAAGCTTCAACAACAAGTGTGAGTTCTTACTGAGAGTTGTTAAAAATGAAAGGTGATGTAACACAGAGGTAAACAAGCCTTTGTCACAGCTTTTTTGGGATGTGTTGCAGGCATCAAATTCAAAATGAGTGAATATTTAATTCAGTTTGAACCTTGTTTTTATTTTAATACCGTGTATATTACATGCTCTGCTGTATTTAAAGGGCCTCATATTGGTCTTTGCCAGGAGCCCTTGAATTTCTAAAGCCACCACTGATTGGAGCTTGAGTCTCTCTCTCTCTCTCTCTGGCGTGGTCGGCTTGGTTGCAGCTGTAGTTCAGCGAGTCTTAACTCCTTAGGCTGGTCCCAGCATGCCCAGCGGTCCCACTACGCCCACTGGCACAGACTGCTGGTCCTCTGCCATCCCCTCCTCTCTGTATGTGTGTTGTGTTTGTGTGTGACTCGGGGGGGGGGGAATCACATCCGTCTTGCCAATTGCTGTGTTAGGTATCAGACGGAGCCTTCAGGGAGGCAGGCGGCCTGGCTGCTCGCCACCTGAGCTGTGGAGTTTATCCAATGTTTTGTTTCTTATTTGTTTGTTTGTTTTGTTTGTGTCTGGTTTTATTCACACACATATAGTCACAGGGCATATATGTATACACTGCATATCTGATTATGTGTCCATGTGCATGTAGTCTCAATGGAGAGATTATTTCAGGGTTAAGTTATGGCTGATGAAGCCCGTAGAGATTCATATATGAATGTTCTGCCAGAGGAAAATGGTGGGTGGTCTTATTTATCTAACTGGTTTGAAACGTGAATACAAGAACATTTTATAGAAGAGAAGTTTATGCTTCTTTTTTTCCTCCTCCTCTATAAAAGGATTTATCCATGTCCAAGGGTTCCCACTCTTTTCTAGAAATCATTTTCCAGGATGTTTGCAGTGTCCTTTTCTACAGTTGTTCGTACATTTTGTGCATTTACCCAGATTACTATGTTTATGCCTCATCCGGCCCAGAGGTCTGATTTACAAGATGTGCAGTCTACGGCTGTGACAGATCCATGTAATATCAGACTTTCTCTGACATTCTTAGAAATTATGACAAATTTATCATAGAATAGCAAAATCACACCTACAGATTCCAGTGTCACATAACCAACTGAAGTTACAATAGTGGTGTGGGCAATTCTCAGGTTAATCTAGCCTTCAAAAAACAAGATAAGCCATCTTTTTAGTCTGGCTTTTATGTAGTGTCTCACTATTATAATTTTATGGTTTATACTTATTTTTTATTGCTTATTTACAAATAGATTTTGTTGATTTACTGTTTAAGTAGCCTAAATTTTATATAATTCTTAGTTACTGTCTAGGGGAAAAAAGGTTGTTGATGAAAACTATGATGAAAATAATTAGTCTACAAATTTAACACTTGTGTCGGGTTAGAGGTAGCAGATTTAACCCCTTGACACCTAATAGTGGGAATTCGCTTCAAACTCTTTCCATTCAGAATGCGTCCAAGATAGTGCATGCGTTCCTCCAATTCAGGTTCATGGGTATTCAGTACGCACCTAGGAACCTTTTGCAAGTGTTTGTTTCTTGGGGGACCGTTCAAAATCATTGAATCATTTACCTGAGATGGGAAAATGTGTTATTACTATCCTACTATCTGTTCCCTTGATGCCTGTTGTCGCTAATTTGCATCATACCTAAATTTTTATCTATTCTATGTGCTAGACTCAAATTAACAATCTCCACTTAATTTAGCACCTGCTCGAAAGCAAAAACAAAAACTATTTTTTATATATATATTCAGGCGTCAGGGGGTTAAGTCTTCTACTATGCTTGAATATGCAACATTATTTCCTGTCACCTGCTTTACAGATATTGTCTTTTTATTTTGTTGTATTTTGTTTTGCATATAAATCACCTTGTCAACACTTCAGCATGAGAAAAGACAAAACTTATTCACACTTGCATACTCACTTGTCAATGCGATAACTCTTATTCATTCATCTACATGGATAAACAAGAAGAGAATGCTTTCGTACACATGTCCTCACATGCACACATACAGAGTTTCATTAGCGTTAAACAAAAGCAAATTTACACACTCTCCTGCTTTATTCTCACAGGTAACTATTGTTTCACATATAAAGCTAAAGGCCAACTTGTCAAAACAAGTAGCTAGAGACTCTTTACAAAGTAAATGTAGACAAACCAACAATTATAAAACAGCAGGGATAAATGCTTCGTTTCTTTTCAGGTTACATAGACCGCAGAATCGGCTGGAATTAAAAAAAAAAAAAATATATAGAAATGTGCCTCCTCTCATCTCTGAAGATTTCACACTTTTCAATCTGAGAGACGAGGAGAAAGAGGAGGCGAGAAGAAAGAAGTATGGACTGTAAAAAAGTGTCATTTAAAGAAGTTTCTTTAAAGATTGTTTATCTTACTTTCAAAAACTTTCACATAATAAAAAATACTACAAGCAGAACGATTCAAATCATGAAGTATATGTTTTTCTGTCTTTTTTTGCTGAGGGTAAAGGGCTTTTAGACACATTTGACTGGAAGAAGACAAACTTTACTGATTGACAATTTTCTCCACATGTCCATTTAGCAGGCGGAGGTTTGGGGGGGGGGGGTTTCTGTGGGTGAGTGATGGCTTCCTTGCCCCCGTCTCCTCTCCCAGCTCACCGCTGATGGATTAAAGCTCTGGACAGGTTTCAGCCCTATTGATCTCACCTGTCATGGCTGCTCACATCAGCTGCTGAGGGGGGGGAGAGGGGAGGGAGGGAGAGCATGAGGGGGTTTAAGCAGAGCCGGCCCGACCCAATATGGCGCCCTGGGCGAGATTTTATGTGGCACCCCCCTCCATCTGTGATTCTCATATGCTTACAAAAGAAATCAAACATTGTCTTTAATTTATAAGACAACATGTCACCCATTTTACATACTTAACAAACTACAAATAATTACAAAAAATCTGAAATACAATATTAATACCCTTACCACAAAAAAAGTCCTCTAAATAAGTGATTAAAACATAATAACTTATTTGGTTTTATCATTCGTAGTAACATTGATTGGGAATTGCTTTACATTTGAATCAATGTGAGTTTTTCTTATCAAGAGTTAATAGTTATATAACGTTTTAATATAATTATAATGAAGGTGTATTTCATCCTGATTTTGTGGCGCCCCCTGGAGGCCACAGCGCCCATAGCATTTGTCCATATTGCCTAATGGGTCAGCCAGCTCTGGGTTTATGGGCGGTTTCATACCTTGATAGATGCAGCAAACTCGGGGTGATTAATTAACATGTTGCTGATCATTAACGGTGAAAATCAGAAATGGAAACAAAGAAAATCTTAAGCTAATTATTGTGTGTTTAGAGGAAGTGGGTGTACACAATAATTAAATGAGTAAATATTTTCAACTTTGCTACAATCATCTTGTGAAAAAGTGCATTAAACAATCCCAGAGGACAAAATACTGACCTAATGAGCCTGTTTATTGTTTGTGTGACTAATTTTAACAGAAACTGGACATGCTCTAAAGATCAGACAGAAGCAACAATCAGAGTCTGCAGCACATGGTGATCGCTCTGTGAAAGTGTCTATGGCCTCATTTAACACAACAGAATGCAGATGAATGAAGTTTTTTAGAGATGAAACTTTTTTATGACTGTGAAGAAATTCAGAATTCTGAGATATAAGTCAGCATTGTCTAAACGGCAGAATAAAGTGGGAATTCTTAAATAAAGTATCATTTAATTCTTGCTTTTCTCCTTATGATTCTTACTTTGATTTTGGAGTTCTTTTTTTTCACATAATTCTCAGTGTATTCTAAAAATATCTGTTTCTCCCAAAGACTTCTAAATTTAATCTAAGAATTTTTACTATTTTAATAATAAAATTAATCCCAATATTTTTCCCCAGGAAACTAAATTTAATCTCACAATATGGATTTTTATTTCTATCCAGGATAGTTGATTTAATCTCAGAATTGTGCACTTTTCCCCTAAAATACTTAATTTAATTTCAGATTTTTTTTGTAGAATATTTGATTTAATTTCCAGATTTTGCACCCCCCCTCCAAAAAAAAAACTAAACTAAATTTAATCTTAAAATTGGATGACTTTCCTCAAAAAAAATTACATTTCATCTCAGAATTTCACATTTTCCTCCCAAAAGACAAATTCTTATCTCAGAATTTTTATCATTTTTCCCCAAAATTATTTCATTTAATGTCACAATTTGGATTTTTTTCCCCAAAAAAATTTAAAAAACATCTCAGAACTTTTTTTTCCCCTTAGAATTCTGACTTTTTTCACATACTTCAAAAACAAGTTCAAACTTTAATTCATTCTTTCTTTCTTTTTCACAAACTACAAACTCCTTTATAGAGAGACTATTTTGCTTCACCTCCCACATTTTGACGTGAGTTTGTGCGACGACACGTTACGTCCTTCATGCAGCAGCAGTTGTGCCGGCCTACTACATTATCTGATTGGCCCGTAATGAATGTGATTGACAGAATGATCGTCCAATCACCTGCCGGATATGCTTCTGAAAGGTCAGAAGATAGATAGGTAGATAGGAAAATGTGGTATTACAGCAGCAGGTTTCAGAGGAAGTAATAACATATACACTTAAAAGAGAATAAGGATCTTAACAAAATATAATATATATGCTAAAGACCATAAATAAAATAAATACATAAGGCAATAGGAGTCCACTGTTGATTAACATGGATACTTATGGAGTTGGGCCTATAGTTTAACATGACCGCTGGACATGCTGTGATGCTGCTATTTATTTCTTTTGTGGTTGCTGCAAACAAAGTCTAAGTTGAGCCTCTTACCTAACAATCCTGCTCCATGTAATGTGGATTGTGAAAATTAAGTAAAATGTTAATATCTGAACATACATACCAAAAATGCATCCTTTAGTTTTAAAGGTTGTGCAGTCCTGATCCAAACTGTGGCCCTGCCAGAGAAAAGGTAAATCAAAATGCAGATATAACTGTAAAATACTTCTTAAGGACAGCTCACAGCTTCCTGTCTGTTTTTTGGCATGTTTTAAGATAACAGTTTAGTGACTCCACGTGAAAACACCCCAGAGGTTTTGTTTTGTCACTGCAGATTCACTATCAAGCCTTATTTTCATGTGGTAGACTATCACCGTCCTGCACGCCACCTTATCTAAACTAACTGATAAATAACACAGTCTGTCACAGCGATAACAAGGTCAATTCAATATGGCTGACCAGCAGCCATGTTTTCCCTAAAGCGTTAAGCAGTCCCATCTGATGCCTTCACTGACCCCTGTGCTAATGAACAAAACACAGAGAGCCGGCGAGAAAATGAATATGAATGAAAGGCAAATCTATCAGAAACACGCCTCCTTTAAATAACCCCCTCCCCCGCTCCTTTCCCTCGCACCCCCCGTCCTCCTGCCTGTTATATTTTATTCTCCAACGCGTGGTGAATTTAATAAATATATGCAAATGTGTGCTGTGGAACATGACGAGTGTAAATCAGGCGAGGATGTTCTTTGAGCGCTGCTGAGATTGAGGCTGAGAGCTGACCCCGGGTTAATCATTTTTCACTTCCCTATCGCATTCAATTCTGCTGCCTGCGTGTGTGTGTGCATGTGTGTGCGTCCGTGTGTTTGTGAACATGTGTGTAATACGACATGGCAGGCTGGTGGAGGCAACTCACGATTCATTACAAACTTTATCCACATGATTAGGATAATATTTACTCTCCAATTTATGCAGAATGTGATGTTATAAATTCAGATTTTTGTGTCTCTAGTTTGCTTTTAATTTATTTCTTTTGGGATTTATTTGCAAGATTTAATTGAACTGACTGAAGATTCCTTTCAGCTTCATTTTGATTGTGATTTCACAGGTTTAAACTCCATCAGGGCTGAAACTTTCTACAATGTGGAGCAGTGATCATCAAATGGCATCTCGGAGGCCACTACAGGCCCTGCACAGCTCTAAAATCGGCCTACATATTATCATCATTAATATGTTTTTGTCATTAAAGGGATAAGCCAACATTTTTGTTGTTTTAATGTCTTGTCTCACTCCAGAGTCCATGACAAGCAGAAAGACTCCATATTTTTGACCGTGCATGCAGTGACAAGGAAGAGGCGGGAAGAGCTAGCCCACCGCTAATTACCTTAGCTCAAACACTTTCTTTTTTAATTTATCTCAAACTTTAAAAAAACAAACAACAAAAACAACAAATGCAGAATAATACATATATACACAAAATAACTGAACAAGTCCATCACATAAATGTACACATGTGAGGACATACATGTATGTCAACAAAACAGCCAGTTAGAGAAGGGACAGATTGCAGCAAAGAGCTTATTACCTCCACCAAGGAGGTCATGTTTTCACCAGGGTCTGTTTGCCTGTTAGCAAGATTACACAAAAACTGCTGGATAGATTTGCATGAAAAATTTTACCAGAGGTGTGGTTTGGTCCAAGGAAGAAGCCATTACATTTTGGTGGTGATTTGCATATTTGTCTGGATGCAAAAAATTCCCAAAATTTGCCAAAAATCCCTTAACTTAACATTGGGCCATATTTTAAAAATCATATCTCTGACATCACTCGACGGATTCACTTCAAACTTTACACGATACTATTTAACTCTATCATCAAGGTCAATTTCATCTGGATCCGATCCAGACTAACGTCACGAAAAAACAGTCAAGTTTGTAATTGCAAATTCCATTCATTTCTCCTCGGCTTCTGTGAGGGCTTTGGCCCCTGTACATCATCATGGGAATTGTAGTTTGCAAACTCACTTCAATGTTTTTCAAGCCTATGTCACTACATTTCCCAGTTTCCCTCGCAATGCCAGAGGAGGAGTTGTCCACATGGACAGACATGAGCAGAGACTCAGCTGTCACATCGGGGCGCGTAGTGATCCAGAATCACATCTTGGCTTTTCTAGTCTAGTCCTGCTTCTTCCTTAAAAATCAGATCCAAATTTAAATAAAATCATAATTACAATCCATTGTTAGCTGTCAGTTTTCATGTAAGCACAAGGGTAATAGCCTTTTTCTACAAACTAAAATATGGTAACTCTTCATAGAAAAATAAATCTCTGCAAGCACAACCCAATTCTTCATATAAACCTCCAAGAGCACAAAACACACTAACAAAAAGTATGCACTTCAGAGAATGTAATCGTATATACTATATACACCTTTATATCTCTACATTTCCATACAGTATGTACATAAACATACTTATTTAAATGCACACGTCTGATTTCATAAACATCGATCTCATAACTACATATGCCCGTACAATAAGAATCTCCACAGCATATCTGTTTTAAACTACATTTTATGTTACAAGGTGTCATTTTCTGTGTCGAACTTTGAGGCCGATAGCCTATAGCAGCAAAAGACCAACACTGGGAGTCAACGGATAGCATTAGCCTGCCTCTGCCTACAGTCATCAGATAAATAAGCACGTCCGTGATGGTTTGTGCATGCGCCCTGTGGTTTAGTTTTACATGTATTTATTTAAAAAATTACATAAAGTGCTAATCTTAGTCTAAAAATAGACAACATAACATAATACGGTACAAAAAGGAGTCACAACAAGCACACAGGACAGTTTAGAGTTGCTGAAGAGTTTATCTGATGACTGTAGGCAGAGGCAGGCTTATATAGTTGAATTCTGGTGAGCCTCAGTTTTCTGTTCTTCACTGACAAGAGTGGCACCCAGGGTGGTCTTTTGCTGCTATAGGCTATTGGCCTCAAGTTCAACACGCCAACCAGTTTGGCCATTCTCCTCTGACCTCTGGCATCAACAAGGCATTTTCACTCAGGGAACTGCTGCTCACAGGATATTTTCTCTTTCTCAGACCATTCTAGCTATGGATGAATGCTTCTGAATACTCAGACAAGCCCATCTGGCACAAATAACCATGCTACATTCAAAGTCACTTAACTTACCTTTCTCTCTCAGTCTGATGCTCAGTTTGGACTTCAGCAGGCCGTTTTGTCCATGTCTACATGCTCAAATGTATTGAGTTGCTGCCATGTGATTGGCTGATTAGCCATTTGCATTAACGAGCAGTTGACCTAAGAAAGTGTCCAGCTGGTGTTTATGTGTGATGTATGTTTTGAGTCACTTTATGAAGATTTTTGTGCCACTCAATAACGTTTTCTATGTCTTCATAGACTTTGAATCTGAGAGTAAATTAAAACCTGAATCTGTTTGCTTGAATTACACAAACATGACCCTCGTGTGGTCTTTAGTAAAATCCACAGATGTTTCTGGTGGCATCACGGGGGTTTAGCGGCAGGTGTCAGTGGCTTCAGTTTGGGGTTTTCACTGCTGATAAATCGTCGCTCTGACTTTTACACTTCTCTGAAAACATCAATTAAAATCTTCCAGATTGGAGCCTCTCTGTTCTCTGATCTCTGCCTCTTCGTCGGGCTTTTTAAAAGACGTAAATCTATTCACAGGATTTTTGTTTGGAGTGTTTTTGACAAACGCATCCAAACTTTTATTTGCCAAACCGAAATCTTTTGGCTCGGTGGTCCTAAGACCTCACGCACTGGTTTCACGTGTCAGGAACCTGCAAACTGACGCCGAGGCTGAATTCAGAGGTCGCATTTTTATGTTTTTTGAATCTTTTTAATAACTTGAAATGCGTTTAATATTTGGGATGAACTTTAAGTCACAGAATACAAACCACACAAATGTGCATCAGTTTATTTTGCATGTTAGAGGCAGCCCACACGACAAGAAAAAGAGCTCTACCACGTTTCGATGGTTTTGTTTTTGATTATTGGACATTAAAGGTTAAAAAACTAAATAAGCCTGAAACACAAGGTCACTAACAGGGGATTTTTCCACACATATCAAGGTTAGTAAATACTAATTTCCTCGTCAGTATCAGTGTGTAATCACAGAATCCAACAGCATTCTTTTGCCACTTTTGTTTCCACACATTAATTATAATTTATTTCTAACCAAATGCTATCTTAAAAAAGGTAAAAAATAAAATAAAATAAAATAAAAAAAACAAGTTGCCAGCTCACAAACTTATTTCTTAGAAGACTAAAAGAAAGATTTAGAGTCACAATGTAAAGTTACAAAAAAAAAAAAAAAAAAAAGTTCACATTAAACATCAACAACCCAACTTAAGTGGGAAAAGTGGATCATGTTTTACATTCTAATTATCACTGAAAGAAACATATTTGAAATGTCAAAGTGCAAATGTTTTATAAATAAGCCAAGGTTAAAATCATTTTAAATATTTGTTAAAGTCATTTTATATTTTTCATTACTGGATATTAAAGATTAAAAAACTAAATAAGCCTGCAACACAAGGTCACTAAAAGGGGACTTTTCCACACATATCAAGGCAAGTTAATACTAATTTCCACGTTAGTGTTAGTGTCTAATCACAGAATTCAACAGCATTTATTTGTCATTTTTGTTTCCTTGCATAAATTGTAATTTATTTCTAACCCAATGCTATCTTACAAAAGATAAAGAAAAAAAACATGTTGCCAGCTCGCAAACTCATTTCTTAGAAGATTAAAAGAAAGATTTAGAGTCAGAATTACCACGTTTACATGAGAGCTTTAATTCCCCTTTAATAAAACTTAAATCCTCTTTAAAAAGATTAAAAATGACCTTATAAACACCTAATTCCAAATGAAAGTGATAATTCCGAATTTTACTTAATTCCATAGTAAGTGGCTGGTTTATTCTGACTTTAAATCCAAATTGAATAATTCCTTGATCATGTGTTCATTCAGTTTTAAATTAATTCTGGTCGATCTGCACATGCTCGTTCCCTTGTCCTGTCTGATGACACACGGGATGCTGACGGGAACAGGATGGCCGCCCGAAGCAAGCGCTGGACTCAAGCCGAGACAATTTATAGTTTCCCTGACAGAGACGCTGAAGACGCTGAACCGGAGATTGTTTTCTTCCGGTAGGCGTAAATACGTTACGTCCTCTCTCTGTCCAATCAGAACCATTCCCAACTCCCAGACCTTTGAATGGAATAAAAATGAATAACCGTGTTTTCCATGTAAACCTCAATGCGGAATTACTACTTCCATGTAAACACGAAGGAGATTGCTTTAATTCCGAATTATTTAATTCTGAATACTTAATTCCAAATTAAAAAACATCATGTGACCGTGGCCAATGTAAAGTTAAAAAAAATAAAAAAGTTCACATAAACATTCACAACCCAACTTAAGTGGGAGAAATGGATCAAGTTTTACGTTCTAATTATCACTGAAAGAAATATATTTTAAATGTCAAAGTACAAATGTTTAAGAAATAAGCTAAGGTTGAAATCCTTATATTCTGTGACTTCCTGTGACGTGTAAAACTTAAAAAAATAAATAAATAATAATAATAATAATAATAAACATTAATAAAAAACAAACCCATTGGAAGCCTGTTGTTACACAGTCCACACAAAGTTCTTCCCCAAATTCTTTCTATGAGCTCTTTCTATGGACTAGTGAAATATTTTGTGTGTCAGGTTAGACATGCATACCTGTTGGATTAAACTGAAAATGCTTGTATTTTGCCTTTTCTTTTTATTTTGGGTGAGGTGTAAGTGGCTCGCAAACAAAACAGAAGAGTCTCTTTTTCTCGGTGTGAGACATGTGGCTCAATCCGGCAGTCTGAAAGCTCTCACTTTATGACATGCACCTTAAAATGAAAACAAGCATGCACAGCTGTCACCAATGCATCCAGAGAGAAGAAAAACATGGGTCACATTTCTTCTACATGTTTAATTTAAAAGACTGTACAACACAATCACAGCCCGGGGTTGTCTGTTTTCAGAGTCATGACTCTCACTGTAGTGTTTTTACAGGTAAACATGAGCCGTGAGGACTCAAACATAAATCTATATCCTGTGTGATCATGTGATTTTGGCAACAGCAGCACATAAACACTCTTCTCTCTGCTCTTCTTCAAATGATTCTAATCAAACATCATTTACTCTCTTTCAGCTCTCTTCGCAGCCCTCCTCACCCCCTTTCTCTCTCTCCCTCTTGTCCTCACCCATCCTCACCCCATCCCAGTAACCCCCTTAGCCCTGGGACTGTTGCCAAGGAAACGGGTATCTCATTTCTGAAGTGTCAGTTTGCATTATTGTCTTCACGCTTTGCAGAAATCACCCTTCTCTCTCTCTCTCTTTCTGTTGTCCATCTATTTATCCCTCCATCATTAAAACACATACACACTCCATCTCTCTATCGTGTCATGTTCACTCTCTTTTCCTCCCTGTACTTTTTATTTCATTCGATAATTTTCATTTACTTGAAATAATTGAACTGAGACTGGACAACAAAGCAGCAGTTTAAGCTCATTTTATGATGTGTGAATTCTTGGAAAATGAGGAGGATGCTGAAAATGCATCAGCACTGTTGGTAAAGCTTGATTTAAACTTGCATATTGTCTTAAAATGGGTCATTTTCTGCCTTAAATCTGGTTCAAATGTGCATTTTTGGTAACTATTTAATCACAATCAATAAAACCCTCTTGTTGTCATACACAGAGTACCCCTGATGGTGCTCTTTGAAATGTTGCAGGTATGAGTCCTAAAACATGGAAGTAAATTAGAATTTTAGCACTTACAATTCCCATGTCCCAAAGTCTGTGGGATTTTAGAACAGCTTCTTTGATAAATGCCTGAAATAGGGTCTTCTGATGAACACATGCATACAAGATTTGAACATTTCATTTTGTAAGATAAAATGCAGCTGATATTGACCAGATTTTGAATTTTAAAGCGTTACTGGGTTGCTAACAAACTGCTATCAAGGACTGCAAACACAGCAGGGACCCTGATGCAATCACTTCTTATTGTTTTGTTTTTTTTTAATATATAATAATACATGCACCACAGCCACAAAGAAGTCCATCTGATTACTCTTTGTTTAAAATATATAAAATTAAATATATATATATATATATATATATATATAATTAACATCTAGGGGTATTTTATAAATTTCCCTAAAATGTCCGGGTTTTCCTCAGCTTGTTCTACATACAAAGCTGTCACCGGTGACAGAAAAAGGCACGCATGATTCAAACTACTGTAACTTCTCGAGTATCCACGCTATCCAAATAATTCCAACTGATTCTGAAAGCTGGGGAGTTGAGCTCTTCAATGTTATATGGTAAATACACAATGGTAAAAGCTGGATTGCCTGTGGGGGAGGTACAGGAAGTGAGCTGACTGAGCCAGAGAGCAGAGAGAGGATTCAGAGACAAACATGAGTCATGCATCAGTATTTTCTGTGTAAATTTGTAAACAATAGCATTATTATCATTCTGGAGTGTTTTCTTGCTGTTCTTTTGCTGTTTTTTCGCCTAGTTCATCTGTTTTGTCATTGTCTTTTTCATCATTGTTCGGTTCTATAGATTTCATAAATAGTTATATATATAATAATATAAATAATATTAGATAAAAATAATAATGTAATATAGGCTGAGTTCCGGTTTTGTCTGGCAAATGTGTTGTACATGCTCAATTAGAATTCTTTATAAAGAGGAACTGCAGCCTCCACAGAGACCGCTTCACACGCTGCCATTGTTTTCAAACATACAGTCACTGCTCGCTGTCACGTCTGCACCTCCCGCCTCTTTCCCCTGATTGAGTCGTTCAGTTATTGGCCAAGAGAAGTTGTAGAGGACTGGAGCTTGGTAAGATGGATCTGCATGATTTCAGACAATCAATCAGGTAGGCCCATCTGCTCTGCAAGGCAATTACAAAACCATTCTTGCAAAATTCCTGACTAACTCTCCTCTTTATTAATCTTGAAAATGGATTAAACAACCTGAGATCACTGAGCTTTGTGCAGTTTGTTGTTCCCAGAGTCCGGTCTGACTTGGGAAAGATGGCCTTTAGGTTCTTTAGGTAAAAGGCACCTTTTACTTGGAACAATCCTCAGACTGAATTTAAGCTGCATAACTTGGTGTCTCTGAATGTTTTCAGAAAACGTTTTGTGAAAACTTTGGAAGCCAGACTTTCTCAGTGTCACTGTTTTAATTGATGACTTACCTAAAATTGTTTCCCTACTTCTTCCTCTGCTCTGTTTGAGTCTGAGTAACTGTTTGATGAAACTGTGTTTTGCTGTCTTTATGGTCAGGTCTCCCTTGTAAAAGAGATATGTTGATCTCAACATGGTTAAATAAAGGTTAATAATAAATAGAAGACCATGGCTTTTTTTATATTGTCTAAGTCCTTGGAAATATGGGAATTAAACTACTTTTAATGCTGGTTTTTCTTGTAATTCCTCATCATAAACAAAATATTTAAAATGTCTTACTAGTAAATGCATCAATCACACTGACTGCAGAAAAATGCCTAAAACATCGGCATGAGCCAAAGCAACGCAGGCGGTATGTTGAAGTATCACCAAACGCAGTAATGACGGCGCTCTACCCCCAGGTGGGTGCTTGAATGGAAGCGAGGCGCTTCCACAAAGTGAGCACTGGTTCATGAAACAGTTATGTGAAGTGGAGTGTTTTTGAAGGTCTTAAGTGAACATTACCTGTGATCTCATTCTCATTAGCAACTGAGAACACTGTGAAGTGTTGATAGTCCCCGCCGTCTGAAGACTCGGTGAATGTGTGAAGACAGTTCCTCCTCTGCCGCCGTCATCGCTGTCTGATGGCGGCTCCAAACATCAGAAGAAGACAAAGATGTAGATGGTGATGCAGGCTGGAGGAGGAGCTGATCACCTGTGAGCCCTGGAGCTGCAGGTGAGAACACAGAGGAGATACTTGATGGAAACCACACTGCGACATGTCGCATATATCTGTTTATTTACACCTTCACAGCAGGATGATCAATCTTTGTGTTGCTTTCATATTTGTCAATCAACACATGGAGAACTTTTGACTAATGAAAAGTTCCTTTCTTTTTAAGCTCCTATGGGGAATTTTAAGAGTTACGAGTTGATTTAGGTGCTCCCCCAATATCTCATCACTGATATTATTCTCCCAAAAATGTCATCTTGGTTTAATTTGATCATTAAATGATAAAATTTGTGAGCATCTGTCACAGGAAATGTAAAAAAAAGAAACTTTTGCCAGCGTTTATATGCCCCTAGGTGAAATATGATACCAAGACAGTAAAGAACAGTGCTGGTCGATGAAGAAGAGGAGCTGGGATGGTTTTTGTGACAGTAAAATTGGTATAAACATGTTATTTCTTTAATGGTGAGGGTGCACATTAAAGAACATTTAAGGTTGCACTGACCTTGACCTTCAGCTTCTAATCTGAGGTACGAACTCCTCAGTCACAGAGGACATATTAACATATGTTTAGAGAAAATCACTCAAAGCATTCTGGAGATACTGAGTTTTCGATCCATACATCAATGTAAGGCCCACTGACCTTGAGCTTTGACCAATGACCTTCATAATCAAATATGTTCAACTTTTAGTCAGAGTGGACATAGGAGAAAAGTCTGAAGAAAAATCAATTGTGATCCCAATATCATTAAAATCTGGAAGTTCTCTGTATGTGTCACACTATTCAAGCCAGTTATTGTAATAAAAACAAACAAACAAAAAAAAACTGCCAAAAAACAGGAATGTTAACAAATTCTTTAAAAAAAATTCTAGATCCACATCCAGATTTAGATCACCACCAAAATCTTATAACTTCCTCCCTGTGCCATGATTAGAATTCCCAGAAAATGTCGACAAAATCTGTTAAAAATTTAATGAGTTATTAGAGAAAATGTGGAAAACTGCCTTTCCTCGCAATGTTCTGCTTCTTTTTCATTGTTGGGATGTTATTGTACACTGCACTTTTTCTTCACTCTCTTCTCAATACTTTTATTATTTTATCATCTCAAAAGCCTCCTGTGGACAAGTGTTGCGAATTAGCACCTGTGCTATAACACTCAAACAATGCATCTGCTTTGTCCAATGTAATTGTGATGTCCACATCAAATAAACAATAAATAAATAAAAAAGAAATCATTAAAAAAAATTCCTGGATCCACATCCATCCTCGGATCACCACAAAAATCATTGTCAAAATCCACTGATAACTTTTGAGCTACCCTGACAACAAACTTAACCTTGCGCAGCAGCTGGATCCACCAGATTTGATGTCTGTAATCAGGCAGATCCATCTTGCCAAGATCCAACTCACGATTGTGAGCGACCCAAAACGTGACAGCCCAATCAGAGTCCTTTAGAGCAGGAAAAGATAGGAGCTACAAGTGAGACTGCTTGTACAGAGATTAGCATAGATGCTAACAGCTTTAGTAACATTTTTATCAGCTCTAGACCACACTTCTTTATTAAATGAAAAACAACCAACAACACTACAAACTTTTATACAGCAAGATATTTTCACTCCACCTGACATGAATTGCTGAGAGTTTGTTTTACAAAGTAGTGCAGTAGCTCCTGCCCATTACATTTCCTGATTGGCCCAAAATGAATGTGATTGACAGAACGATCATCCAATCACCTGCTTCTGAAGTGTTCCATCCTCCCCAAACACTTTCTATGGGCTCTTTCCCAGATAGACTACAAAGTTAGTGGAGCCAAGTGTACTTCTGGTTTTGATGCTTAAAGTAAAATCTTCAGAATCGTACTTTTACATTTTACGCAGGACTTTTCCCTCCTGTACCTACGTCGTGCATTCTTACTAATGCACTGATGCATGCTGGGAGAGAAACAGGGTTCGCACTCTTTTCTAGAAATTATTTTCCAGGATTTTTCCAGGATGTCCCCCCACCAACACACACACACAAACACTTTGCAGTGACCTTTTCTACAGTTGTACTTTACATTTTGTACATTTACCCAGATTGCTGTGTTGAGCCTCTTCCCCCAGAGGTCTGATTTACAAGAAGAGTAGTCAATGGCTATAACAGATCTATGAGATAATCTCTTACATTCTTAGAAATAATGACAAATTTAACATAGAATAGCACAATCACCCACAGAATCCAGTGTCACATAACCAACTTCATACCTTAGCGTTTTCATATCTTTTATATTCTATGTATTATACATACTACATGAATGCACAGGCACAGGCTGTGCACAAATGTTTTAGCCCTTTATTGTTTACTAACAAGGCAGAGAGAAGCAGAGAGAAGGACAATTCAAGTTTTTCCAGGACATTTTACTTACTTTCTCATTTTCCATGTGTTTTCCATTACTGGAAAATTGGTCAATCATCTTACAGGTTTTCCAGGATGTGTGGGAACCCTGAGAAACTCACCACAGGACTGAGACTGGTACTCTAGAGCTGTGTTCAAAACCGTTCCCTAACATGGATATAGTGCACTATATAGTGTGTTCGCCATTTTGTAGTGTTGTTCGAATTCTCAGTGGTTAATTTTATTCACTATATAGTGCGCTAGAAAATACCCCTGATGCACAGCAAATGTGAGTGTACATACGATGTGCCCTATATTGTACTCCTATATACCACAATGCAATGCAGTCGTGTTTTTCCAGAGAAGAAGAAGAAGAGAAAGAAGATGCTATGGCACAAATAGGCGCTGTTTTCATTTATAAATGTAAGAAACATTAAAGTATCTTTAACACATTCGTAGCATAGATTTTTTACATCTTTTAACAGCTGTAAACAGCTGCAAATTTTGTTACTTATCCTCCTGAGTGCCTGGTTTGTTTATGTGATTCTTGGCGCATCCACTTCCGTCACAGGAATATCCGGCTCATCTACTGACGCAATGATATTTAGAAAATTTCAGAGTAGCGTCTGAAATCTCGTACGGTCATTCCCTATGTAGTTCACTATTTCATTAACACTAGATAGGGAATAGTGAGTGAGTGAGTGCGTGCGTGAACGGTTTCGAACACAGCTCAGGTTTTGTTGATAGTGTTAGATACACACTGTACCTCCCTGCTCCGTCCACACGGTCTAGGCTGAGTCATCCAGGGCCTCTCAGGACCTGGAAGGTTAATATTTGAAGGCAGGATGGCCCATAAATATGAGCAAAGGGACTTTTAATTAAATAAGCACTCCTTAAATATTCTCCTGGGCCCGCTGCTTTTGTTTAAACATGATTGATTGACTGCTATCTCTCCAGGCAGGACCATTAGTTTCGCCACTCCCCGCCATACTCCGTCCCTCCTTGTATTCTCTCTGTTCCCGTGCCTCTGCCAACATCTCTCCTCCTTTTCTCTCTCAATTACCCTCCCCTCTCTCTCTCTTTCTTCCATCCCTCCTTCGTCTCCTCCCTCCTTTTTTTTTGCGAGCGTGTTCTCCATGCTGTCAGCTCCCGCTCCTTTTCTCTCTCCATCAGTCCACGTCCCGGAGTCTCTCTCTGGAGGCCCATATTTCTCCAAACTCATGACAAGGTAATGAGGCCATGCTAAATCCTACCACGCCCTGGAGCTACATCAGAAGGTGGAGGGGGCCTGGCTCGACCTGGCCTGCACGTCTGTTACTTCAGCCCCCCCTGAGGCATTTGTCATCATCTGGACTCCAAATAAAACTTTCTGACCTGCAGAAATGAGCAACCACATCCAAACTAAATACACAAACGAACTCTTCTCCTCGTCTCTTTTTGTTTGTTTACCAGCGTCAAATCTTTCTGTCCCTGCTCCTTCCTCCCTCCTTCCTCCGGAGCGGTGCTGTAGCAGCAGTCTGCCATGCTCTGCTGATTTCTAGCTGGAAGATGGGGATCGGCGGGGGAGCTCAGTCTGGCTGTGGGCAGCTGAGCCATGGACGACACACAGAATCACACGCACACACATACACAAAGAAGAGAAAGCCAGCTAGAACTGGTAGTAAAATTCATCCATGAAGCATTCAGGTGCTTGACAGTAAACGTACAGTCGTGGGTAAAGCTGCATTCACACTGATGTTTGGCATCTTTTGCACACATATAGAGAAATAAGCTAAGTCAGGTCAGGTTAGGTATGGGAGCCGGTATTGCCAGAATTTTTTTACAGAAATAAGCAACCAGAACGATAAAAACAAGCCCAAAACAAGCAACCTCCAGCTATTTTCTTATGTGATACATTACTTCTTTTTTTTAAAGAAAAATCAACATGAAGCATGTTATAATTTTCATCTACATTACATTTCAATTTCACAAATTTGGCTCTTAATTTACTTCTTCAACATCCTTGTGTTTGGAGGTGGAACATCTTTTTCTTTATACAGAAGTGAAGGGAGGGGCCGCTGTTATTTATAACTCTGTTATCACTAAAAAGTCTGTCTAACCTTGATTTTTGCAACCAAACAGACATAGTCAGGCTTTTATCTAAGTTTTACGTTGATCCTCTACAGCTTTATTATGGTGAAACAGAAAGAGCTAGATTAGAAATAAATTTAATTCTGGCTGTAAGGATTTCTTTTTGGTGGAAACACAATTTTTGCCTCTTTTACACTTAAATTTACTTTTGTGTTAGAGTGGGAGAAAATAGTTTGTGTAACTTCTGAATTGAGTTTATATTGGTAGTCGAGTGAGCAAGGGCACTTTTGGAACAAGCCAAAAAACACAACTGCCAATATTTACAGGCAACTTTTCAAAACAAGAAGCCCAAAGTCGCTCATAATAAACAGATCTGGCAACTGTAATGGGCGCAAACTTCAAAAACTCAGGTCTTAGCAAGTTTATTTGTCTAATTTCAAGTTAAAAAACAATCTTTTGATGAGTCCAGATGGACAGGACAGGAATAAAAAACAAATGAACTGAATAACTTATAGTAAAGAAACTACTTAAGATGAACATCTTACTTCCAAGGCATCATACAAGCAAAATTTGTCTTGCTACATTGGCAGATATTTTAACTCATTACATGCTACTCAGGGTTCATTTTTTGGTTTTAAATTATTAAATAAGATGTGTAGCTGGACATGTCAGGCAATTTTGCCTTACAGTAAGTCTTGTGAGATTTTTAGTAGTTCTGTCAGGAGATTTAAAAAATTGAGATTAATTAATGATGATCTGTAATTAATTAATATAATTAATCTCTTTTTTTATTTCACTTAAAAATTGCTGAAAAAAGTCCTCAACTTGAGGTATTTTCATTGAAATTCATTAGATTATTGTGGCAGATCAAAAGATTGTTCTCCACCCTCCAAAAACTCAAGCACAAGAAGCCCAGTGCACAAAAACTCTCCAACTTTAATGGTCCAATCAGGGGACAGAGGCGGGAGCTGCGGATGTGACGACAACAGGAAGTGACCGCATGTTTGAAAACAACAGCGGTGTGTGAAAGCGATCTCTGTGGATGCAGCAAGATCTGCAGTTTTATTAGAAATGGACTCGATTTCTCCCTTAGAAGAGGAGCAAAAAAAGTCACTTCGAGCTTTCTTACATGAAATCATGTTTTTGCTCTTCTCCCGACCAGGGATCACTGCTGGGAAACTGAGAGAGATGTGGAAATGCTGCGCAAACGATGCCGGGCCGGAGTCATGGTTACCGTACGATATGAAATATGCCCTCCTCAGGAGTTTACCGGGAGAACTTGGAGGGAATTGTCTTTGACGAGATTCATGTCACATATAAGTGGTAAATGATACATCTGTGGTATCATTTAATGTAAGATAAGACGATGGTCTAAGGACTGAAGTACTTGTAGTTTAAGCTAATGGCTAACAACAGGGTCTAGCTGCTACGTCATACTGTGGCTTGAAATGGATTGGTCTGTGAAGAATGCGACGAGCGAACCGATCGTCCAATCACCAGCTGCTCTGGTATTTTAAGGTTCTGCCCTCTGAAAATACCAAAAAAGCGCGATTAAAAAAACATAACGTGGTGAATATGATTGTAATTAATTGATCTCAATTAATGCGATTTGGCACCCTTAATTTTTAGAATTGAAGTCGGATGAATAAACTTCCTTAGATTTGAGTTTTTGCAGTGCATGTGCTGGCACTTCACCTGGTCCCTGTCCTGCTTCGGCCTTCTGATCGCCTTCGTCCAGGCCCATGTTCCAGCTTTTCAGGTATCCTTCAAGGTGACCACTCCACAATGCAGGCAGCTGCTCCTGTGGCCTGGTCCAACCCGCCAGGTCCTGGGCATGAAGTATACGGTGAGCTTGATTCAGGAGCCTCTACTGTATAAAGCAGCTGACCTTTCCTATTCCCGCCCTCTTGAGCATGTCGGCATTGGAAACATGGTCCTTCCAACAATACCCAAAAATGTGTCCAAGGGAAAGAGCCAAGACGGGGTCCAGCCTGCATCTCTGGCCTCCTATAGCAAGAGTATGGCAAGAGCAGCAGGACCAGGGACCTAAAGACTCAGATATTGTGAGCACCATAATGCCTTGTCCGTCAAAATTATCACTCCATGAGCCGATCGGTAGTCGTTATCAGCCATAACACCCTGATTAAGACATCCCTATTTATGACCTAAGTCTTACCCTGCCCTCCTTGAGTCAGAGTGCAAATTTGTGCAAATTTTGAAGAAAAAAGAAAAGAAAATCATTTGAGCTAACGCTCAGATCAACACTTGTATGGATGGACAGACAACATGGAATCAGATTCCTCTGGCCTTGGCTGCTGCTGCTATGGAAGCATAAAAATTTTGTTCAGCTGTGGTATGTGAGGAATTTTACTTTTCTGAGGACATTTTCATCTTGTAAAGCTCGAATAATTAGGATTTACTGTACAGCTCCTTGTTTTGCTCTGTGCACGTCCTTAATCTGCCTATAGGTGACCCTACATACCTGTGAGCACTCAGTCTTCAAGACTTCTTTTTATGCTCAAATATATTTTCATCTCACACAGGTTTTTGAAAAAAGTGTTTGTATTTATAAAAAATCCTCCATGGTAAAGAAATATCTGGTTGTGTTAAAAGTGTCACCTTGGGCTGAAATAAAGGCTGTCTTTATGACTTAAGAAACTGAAGTGGTGAAAAGAAACACCAGCTCAATATCTTCGGTTCTGTATTTCAGAAAGCAAAAACTTCTGCTGACAAAGGTCAGGGGGGTTGGAATAAGGACTTGGCTGTCAGGTTTAAAGAGTTTGTTTCTGACTTAAAGATAAAACTCTGATCTTTCTTGATGGTAATAAAGCAGCTGAGTGTTTGTTTCTGATTCACAGATCACACTGTGCTATTACTCATTGTGTAAAATAGGGTTGTGGTTACGTTCTGACAGTCTGTCAACTTTTAACCATTCATTGGACCATTCATTGTATTTCATTAGTCCATCTGGGAAAGAGCCCATAGAAGGTGTTTGGGGAGGGCTGAACCATCCAGCAGCATACCCCGCAGATGATTGGACAATCAGTCTGTCAATCACATTCATTACAGGCCAATCAGGGCGAGATCTACTGCACTACAGAACATAAATGACTCTGTAAAACAAAGGCTTGTCAAATCCTTTTGGAAGTGGAGCGAAAATATCCTTACTATAGAGAAGTTTGTAGTGATTTCTCTAACTACAAACACAAGTGTTTGGCAGAGGTCATTAATAAATTCAAGGATATTTAATGTTATGAAAAACAGAACAAATCAAATCATTGTTTGATTTCGTTAACATTTCAGGGAACAGAGAAAACTACAAACAAAACAAAAAGCATACTTTTTTTGGTGTGGGATTTAAATGTTTAAAAAGCCAACCGTTGATTATGTGAAGACATAAAGCATATGAAACAAAATCAAAAAGAAAATGCAGATATATTTGTAAATAAAACAGCAATCAAAAATAACTTAAAATAGATGATGTTGAGTTAGACAAACAAAAAAATAATGTTTTGGATAAATAACAGACATAATGTGTACATGTATAAATCATTATATTGGTAAATAGTTAAGTTAAATTTTTGTGTTTAAAATAATAATAATGATAATAATAATAATAACAATACAAATTTGCAATAATCAAGCAGCCCTTACATATATATATAACTATATAGTAGAGCTCTGTTATTCATCAAATAACATTATTTTTTTTGAAGTTGTTAGCATCTATGCTAATCTCTGTACGAGCGGTCACTTCCTGCTCTCACCTCTTCCTGCTTTAAAAGATTCTAATTGGTGAATCGTGATCGATTGACAAGATGAATCTGCCTGATTACAGTGTACAGTTTGTGGAGAGTTTTTAAGGGGTTTGCCTTAAAGGACATAAAGCTTAATATAGGTGTGTTAGTCCTTGGTATGCGATTATTGCATAAAAACAAGACAGACAAGGTCATAAACAGATCAGGTGGTTGAGGTCACTCAACTTCACTAAATGATAAAAGCAGAGAAAATGCTGTGAACTTCATTTTTACTTTTAATTCAAACTGCATTGTGATCAACATTTCTGCGATCATAAACGTATAAAGGAATCATTATAAAAATGTTCACTTTTATACTAAAAAACACTTGGGGTTTGCACTTTAAAATAATACTGGATTTTTGCTGATATCTGATATGCTGATATTTCAAAACTTATTTTGGCCCCTATCAATGCCGATATATAGAAATGACTAAAGCAGCTCTTCTTGGATTACACCTATGTTATTTATAATATGTATTTTGACAGAAATAGTGAAAATTAAGCTAAATTTGTCCTTTTAAATGCTAAAACGCTAATTTACTTTCCTGTGGACAGAAAATACGCCGTATTTTGAGGGTTTATACTCACAATTTAAGATCAATATACAAAAAACAGTCTTGAGGTAAATATATAAGGCTTAACCCCTCAAAGCCTATAGTATCATACTTGATATATACTTTTATGATATCTCTATCTAATCAATATGATCAACAAATTACTGAGAAAAGCAGCTGAATACAATCAGATAAATGATAAAAATGTCCTCCAGTTGAGCTGCCAAAAACACCTAATGTATCAAATGAGATACAAAAAATTAAATGTTATGGAAATTTTGATTTTTTTGGATTTCAGTAGAAAGTGAAACATTTCAGCTCCAAAAAAAAAATAGAATTTTCTGGCTACAATTTGTGTTTTCAGGCTTTAAAAGGGTTAAACATCAGAGTGAAATATTGTCAGTAAATTTCATATCTGCTTACACTCATATTTAGCTTTTGAGGCAATTATCTGCTGAGATACTATCAATGATATGCATCCCTATGAGACAACATAAATAATTTGGTCTAATTAAATATTTATGAGTTACATATTTGGATTTTTTTCAGACTTAAGCCTCTAAAAGTGAGATCAGTCCCTATCACCCATACTGCTGCAAGCTACATGGGGCAACTGGGAAGCTTTGGCTACTGTGTGGAGCTGCATGTTTTCCAGCACGTTTGGCTCCAGTGTCCTTGTTTTGGTTTTTTTTTGTTTTGTTTTTTTGTTTTTTTTTTGTTGTTGTTTAATATTGGATCACGGTTGAATTTCAGTCATGCCTAATAAAAAAGTTTCAATCAAAGATGTTTTGGGGAATTCATCAGTAGCTTTGGGGATATAACAACAGAAAAACATTTGCCTGGATGGACAGAACAGGCCTATTTTAATTTTATTTTTATGCCACACAATGCAGAACAAAAATATGTGAATGAGTGTAAAGCATGTAGGCAGCAGGGTGTAACATCCAAATCGCTCCCATGAAGCAGCTTCAGGATTCATTAGAGCGTATTGATCATGTAAACAAAACAACATGTTTACCAAACACTTTAATGATACTCCTGAACAACTGACAGGCAAACAGAGAGGGTGTGTGTGTGGGATGGAAGTGACACTCCACCGAGAGGAGGAGAGTGGAGCGAGGAGGCAGGAGAGGTGATGGTGTGATAATGGAGCCGGTGGAGAGAAAACACTCGGAGGGGTGCAGCGGGAAGGGGGACGCAGAGACGATGGTCGCACTCCAAGTATGGGACAGGAGAGGAGAGAAGGGGAGGGGAGGGGAGGCAGGTAGAGAGTGCTGCAGGTGAGTGGAAGAGGGAGAGTGTGAGTGTGGGGAGGGGGAGGCATATTAAAAATGCAGCAGTGGGGAGCAGGCCGGGGATTCACAGTAATTAGATGACAAAACGGCGGCGGGCTGGAGATGAGAGAGAGGGGTCACACACAATGCCACTGCCGCCGGGTAATTTGTAAGTGTCAATCACCGGCCTGCCAGGGGAGAAGTGAGAGGGAGGGAGGGGGCAGAGATAGAGGGAGTGAGACAAATATGGGGGTGCGAGCAGGCTGCAGGAGACAGAAGGAAAGACGGGTAATAGAAAAAATATTAAAGTCAAGACGGAGGAGGAGGCAAAAAAGTGTGAAAGCAGAGGAGACAAAAGTGACGTCTGATTTATCCTTTCTTTCTCTTTTTTATTTTGAACATGAACAAATAATTAAACATAGAAAACAAAATAAAAACAACAACCCAGGTGCAAAATAAATGTGTCATTTGCATGTTCTAAAAGGAGGAGAAGGAAGTCGAAACTTATCTGGTCCCATCCCTTCACCTTACATAATCAATCAATCAATCGAAGTTTATTTATATAGCACAGTTCGTACAAATTAAATTGCAGCTCAAAGGGCTTTACATCAAGACGAAAAAGGATTGACAAAAGACACACACACACACACACACACACACACACACACACACACACACACACATATATATATATATATATATATATATATATATATATATATATGTACATATATATATTTGAGATTTATTTATTTTTTAAAAATGGGACTGTACGCATGAAGAAACATTGACATGTAAATACATGGGATTATAGCCAAGTGGCTAATTTCCATCCCCAATCCCATTAACAGGTTGGTGTCTACACATAGAAACAAGAAACAGAATAAAAACATGCAAAGCATATTAAAAGATACAGTTATACTGACTAAAACGTCATATAGTCCAAAAGAAAAATGGCTGGAGTTGGGGGACCGTGTGAATTATTCAAAATTAATTATAAGGTGCTGGAGTGCTAACTAAAGTGCCATAGCGCTAAAGTGCCAAATGCTAAAGTGCAGATTGCCAGCTGCCCGGGAGTTCATGTCCTCGTTGTATTGCACATTGCCCAATATTGCACAGGATTACAAACTGCACATTGCATTGCACATTACCCCACTGCCCAAGATAATAAAGTGCTATGTTGAATATAGTATTGCACAATGCCCATAGCACACGGCTGCATACGCAAATCTGTGTGAGTAGATATTGCATTGAGTAAAGCATACATAGGTGTCTTATGTAAGCACTAACTCACAAAAATGGCATACATAGATGTACTTACAGTGGACAATTATGGATGGTGCACAAACACACTGAGCCCATTAGAAACAAACAAAATTAAACACGGTTATTATCACAGATCTGGTTTTCCAGCAGCCATGCTCTAAGGTGTTTGAAGAAGGAAGTCAGAGTCGGGAGTTCGCGTATTGAGCTTGGTATTTGGTTCCAGGTCTGGGACGCACAACATGATATATATATATATATATACACACACACACACATATATATATATATATGTATGTATATGTATATGTATATAGATATAGATATATTTATGTGTGTGTGTATGTATTTCTATATGTATGTATATATATCTATATCTATATCTATATCTATATATCTATATCTATATCTATATATATATATATATGTATATATATATATATATATATATATATATATATATATATATATATATATATATATATATATACATACATATATGCATGTATACACATACACATACATAAATAATGACAATCATTTTCTTTTAACCACTCAGCAATAAACACTCAGCAGAGGTCCGTCTACTAAGCAGTAATCCACTGTAGTTGTAATGAATAGTTGGTAGGTTGTCAGGAGGATTTGGAGACTAATGCACACCACAGAAGCTAAAGTAAAATAAACGATAAAATTTAAAAGAGCGGATACAAGAAAAAGCAAAGCAATAAAACCAAATAAACATCAGACAAATAAATAAAATGCTAATAATACATTTAAAACAAATAAATAAAAACATGTTAATAGATTAAAATTAAACCTAAGCAAATACTAAAAATGGAATAAAATATCAGACAATAAAATATTAACTAAAATTTAATAATAAGGTAAGATAAGAAGTGCCACTCAGAAATAAACACCTGTAATAGTCATTAAAATAATAAAGTTCTACATAAAAGTCAGGCTGAATAAATGACTTCTCAGATTGTGTTTAAAGATTTCTACATTTGCAGCTTGTCTCAGACCCTCTGGAAGTTTGTTCCACAGCTTTGGAGCATAGCAGCTAAGAGAGCAGACAATAATTAGACAGCCTGTTTAGTGATAACAGAGTTATAAATAACAGTCGTCCCTCTCTTCACTTCTGTATAAAGAAGGGATGCTCCACCACCAAACAAAATGATATTGAAAAAGTAAATTAAGAGCCAAATAAGAAAAAAAAATATCACTGTGAAATTGAAATGTAATGTAGATGAAAATCAAAACACATTTTATGCAGATTTCTCTTTACAAAAAAAAAATAAAAGAAATATATCACATTAGAAAACGAATAGCTGGAGGTCACTTGTTGTGGGCTTGTTTTTATTGACCTGGTTGCTTATTTAAGTAGAAAAATCTGACAACACTGATCAGAACCAATAATTTGTAGATTTTGTGAAAGAATGCATGTGTTACAGCTGCCCAAGGTTCAACCTGAAGCTCTGACTCACAGAATAACTCTCCATAAGGGCTGCAAATTTGTCTGCTTTATATGGCACATTTTTATCAGCCTATTTATTGCTTTGTTATTAGAAATTCGTAAAGGTCTCTGATGTTCTTGATGTTCATGTCTCATCGATGAGGAACGCTCACTCACAGCTGCTTAATTTTGCTCACTGTGACTCACAAGGCTAATGATTCAAATGTAACTCACTAACATGATGTCTGCCTAAGGTTACTTGTTTTTCCACAGTCAACAGGCTGTGTGCTTCTTTACTGCACGGTATATTCGGACTGTCCTTAAAGCTGCAGAGGATGTATCTCGAGCTGTCTCTCCAGTTTGTAAAGATAAGCTCCATCTCTTAGGCCTGCCCAAATGATCATCGCTTCGGCCCCACAGCCTGCCGGAGCTGACCACAGTGTACCCATCTGCTGGTGGCTTCCTCCAGCAGGATCACACTTTATGCCACAAAGCTCAAACCATCTCAAACTGGTTTCTTGACCTTGATAATGAGTTCATTGTACTCCAGTGGCCTCCACAGTCACCAGATCTCAATCCACTAGAGCACCTTTGGAATGTGGTGGGACGGGAAATTTGCATCATGGATGCAGCAGCCAACACATCTGCAGCAACTGAGTGATGTTATCATGTCAATATGAGGAAAATCAAAGGAATGCTTCATCACCTTGTTGAATTTATGTCATGAAGGATTCAGGCCTGGAGGGAATGAATGAGAATGAGAGGAACGAGTTTGTCTCTCCTTTTTTGGCCTCGAGGGTTAGTAACAGAGGAATTCAGCGGGAGACAGGAGCACTGCGAGTGAGCACATCTGCACTGCAAGGTTACCCCACCATCATGGGTCCATATAACCTGACATGCTCCATATATCCGCCACGGAAATATTTCACCAGTCCAAGAAGAGCCCATAGAAAATGTTTTCAGAGGCAGAACCTTCAAAACAACTGCAGCTTGTGATTGGATGATTGTTCTGTCAGTTACACTCATCACAGACCAATCATATCAAGCCACAGTATGTCGTAGCAGCTTGACCCTGTTGTTAGCTGTTAGCTTAAACTACGTTTGACATCGTCTTACATTAAATGATACCACACAGATGTATCATTTACCACTTATATGTGACATGAACCTCATCAACAACAATCCCCACCAAGTTCTCCTGGTAATTCTGAGGAGAGCATATTTCACCAGGTATCTCTGAGTAACCACGACTACCACAGACTAACCGGCATCGTCCACGGAGGATTTTCAGCAGTGATCCCCAGCTTCCCGGCTTCTCTGATTTGATCGTCCATGAGGGCAACGGGGTTCACAACAGGGTTTGGAGTCCTTCACATCTTTTTCACGACCAGAGGAGCCAGTTGGTAGATCAAACTCTGACCGAAACCGTTCGGGAGAAGAGCAAAAACATGATTTCCCGTAAGAAAAGCTCAAAGTTACGTTCTTTGCTCTTCTTTTAAAGAAGTTGAGTCCATTTCTGATAAAATTGCAGATATCGGCACATCCACAGAGACCGCTTCACACGCCGCTGTTTTTTTCAAACATGCAGTCACTTCCTGCTGTTGTCACGTCTGCAGCTCCCGCCTCTTTCCCCTGATTGATTCGTTCAGCTTTTAAGACGAGTGAAGTTGTAGAGGATTGGAGCTTGGCAAGACGGACTTGCATGATTTCAGACAATGAATCAGGCAGGTCCATCTGCTCTGCAAGGTTAGGGCCCATAGAATCTTCCTAACTTTTGCCAATTTTATGCCCTGTCAGAGCCCGATATGTAACAATGACCCAAAATGTTATAAAAAAAGAAATGTAATAAATCCTGAAATGTAATAATTGGTCAAAAATGTAACAAAAGTGTTGAGCTGAATTACTCTATGATGTAATAAAATTATTACACTATTAGGAGAAAAATATTTTGCCAACCCCATAATGTAATAACTGACCCAGAATGTATCAAGTTGTTACATTTTGGGCAAAAACTTATTACATTTTGGGCTCAGCATCTTTTTACATTATCGACCAGTTATTACATTTCAGGTTTATGATTTTTTTTTTTTTATAACATCTTGGGTCATTGTTACATATCGGGCTCTAACAGGCCTAACTGATCCAGGCAGTTCTGAAGGTGTTAGAGCCCGATATGTACCAATGACCCGAAATGTTATTAAAAAAAATGTCATAAAACCCGAAATGTAATAACTGGTGGATAATGTAACAAGATGCTGAGCCCAAAACGTAATAAGTTTTTGCCCAAAATGTAATAACTTGTTACATTTTGGGACAGTTATTACATTATGCCCCATAATGTAATAAAGTTATTACATTTTGGGTTTAGCATCTTGTCACATTATCGACCAGTTATACAATTATTGGTTTTATTACATTGTTTTATTACATTTCGGGCTCAACACTTTTGTGACATTATTGACCAATTATTACATTTCGGGTTTTATTACAATTTTTTTTATAACATTTTGGGTCACTGTTACATTTCCGGTCATTGTTCCATATCGGGCTCTAACAGAAGGCAAAAGGAGGTCCAGGCTGGTAATAATAAAGTGTACCTAATAAAGTGGCCAGTTAGTGTGTGTCAAAAATGTTCTCAGAGCATTATTGCATAGATAATTTTGTTTAAAATGGCATAAACATCCATAATGGCAGGATATGTTGTTATAAACCAGGGGATTACAGTGTTTACAGGTTTATTTTTTATATTTGCAAGTTGCTTTCTTGTCATGCCTTCATTTCTCTCTGAAATTCTGATTAAAAAACAGTCCAGTTCCTGCTCAGTTCATCATTTGTTTTTCTCTTTTCAGGGATTTTTCTGATTTTGTCCTCTCGCTCAGGAATACAGACTTTCTTACACCAACATAGCGCTGAAAAAACCCTTAAACTAAAGGACCAGTTACCCAAAATACCTGTTTCTTATTTAAATGAAGAGCACCCAAAATGAGTTGTGCGCTCATTTTTCCACTCTTCTCCCAAACCATCCTCCCGCCTTCATTAATAAACTGTCAGACCTTTAATTAATCGCAGACTTCCATAAATTCAGGTGCAGCGGCGTGGACACATTCAGATCAGCCAAGCACAAAAGCTGCTGAATGAAAACAGCGTTAACCTTAACAGGATCAGCCGTGTATGTAAATATTCAGCGTGTTCCGGGGTAATCGTATGGGCCTCTGCGGTGTGCTGTGACAGACAGGTGAATGTGTCTGTGAGAGCGCTCTTTTATTCTGTTCGGGGGCGGCTACAATGGGGGTAGTTGTTGGCATTATTCCAGGGAATCAGTGTGCATGGAGCCAACACAATGGGCAGGCGGCGCGGCAGACTGTCGGGGTGT